>OY987259.1:25533641-25575922 GCA_963920725.1 Rhamphomyia laevipes | reverse complement strand
TTTCCCGCACTCCAGCAGGAGAAGGTTTAAAATATTTTTGTTTGGATATATATATATACAAATATATAAATATATATTTAAAATAAAAATTAAAATTTAAAAAAAAACGCGCAAAATTATTTTTTTAAAAATTAGTGTTTTAATTATAATTACCCGCCAAATTAATTTCAATGCTGGATGGAATCAGTTTTTTGATTTTCTAAGAGATTGAATAATTTTTTGTATATTATTTATTTATCATATCTTGAATCTTGCATGATTTTAATGTAAAAAGTGAGGTGTACGAATACGGTTTTTACATACTGTATTTGATTTTCTATATTGAAATTTAAAAATAAATTGATATTTAAATGAAACTGAAGTAACAACATTTACGAGTATCTCAACATTATCCTTTTTTCACGGACACTTGTGGATTTATTAATCTGGTATATAATTCTAAGGCAATATGCCATACTTTTAGTTAATAAATTAAACTTAATGTCACTATTTAAACAAAAATCTTACACTAACCCAAAACAAAAATGCGTGTTAATAATTACAAACTAAATTGAAACTAAAATGTTAAGACACAAACTTAATTTTAAGTATATGTCTAAAATGACTTACTACTTTTGATTTAAAAACTATGTCTTTTCTATTTACACTTATTTTAATTTTATATTTACTTGAATGTTAACTAGAAATAATTTTTAACATGACCTTAACTCAATTCAGTTCTTTAGTAATATTTATTATCTTTTTTATTGTTAATAAAGTAATAAATCTTTTAAACTAAATAAACTAAGAAATTAAATTGTTTTAACATAGTTAGTTTTCAAAATTCATTACCAGATTTAATACTTCATTGAACATATAAATCTATTAGTTAATTAACTTAACTAAAACGATAACAATTACCATTTTGGTTACTATAACAATTATTGAATGTTAACGAATATTTTACCTTGACCACAATCTGACATTTAATAATATAAATAAATCTATTTAGAAATGACAATTTAAAAGATTGTAAATAATTCAATAAATATATAAATAATCCTTAAATTGTAATTATGCTACTGTGTAACACTTGTAATTATTCATTTTTTTTTAATACCATAGTGGTACATCAAAGGTTATAGTTACCTTCTTTCATTCTATGTTATGCTGGGGAGTACATAATTTTCAAAATTTTAATAAATTTGGTTTGTTCATCATTAAAAAAGCATTTGAAATTCAGTTTCTTAATATCAAAAAATTATTTTTATTTTAATTAATCTGATGACATTGAAAATTCTCACAAAAAAAAACAATTATTTAGAAGTTTCTCTATCGAAAAATAATAATTATGCTATAATATTTAAATAATTTTGACATAATGTATTTTAGATATTTGATTAATTTTAACATTTTATTAACAACTAATTAAATTTATTCGAAGATTTTATTACAATGATAAATTATTAGTTTTTATCCGTGTTACCCCATCCTTGAATTGTTGGATATGTACAACAACAAAAATTTTGATTGACAACTATTTCCGATCATTTTATAAAATTTTCAATACTTAATTTAATATCTAAACATTTATTATTTATTAGTATATTAAAGATAATTAACTAGATATATATTTTTTTTTAAGTTTTGGAAGTAAAATCACTTAAATTATTTTGTTATTTAAAATATTTTAAATTTTCATATTTATTAATATGGTCAAAAAAAAAAACATATTGTTTTTCCTGAGCTGTCAAACAAAAATAAAATATGGAAATAATTTCTAAAACCAAAAATTTATTTTAAAAAAAATTTAAAAAATTTCACATAAATTGTTCTTTTACAACAAAATTTTATGTTTTATGTGAATATTTATATGTGATATTAAAGGTCAATAGCTTGAAATGCGGAAAATAAAAAAATATTATTATTTGTTTTCTGATATATAAATTATTAAATTAATATTTAATGCTAATAATAAAGACATAATGTTCCGGTTTATGTTCAAAAATTATACAAATCAAGTTTTTATTTAATTATTGAAAAACTTTAGTGTCGAATTATCACCACATACTTTTTTTTTTAAAGGGATTGTATTTTTATAAAATATGAAATATTAATTAATGATTTTGTAATTTAGTAATTTGATGTGCTGAAGGTAATTAGTAGCATAATTTAAATTTAATTAATATGAGATTAAATTGACGTGTTAATGTCAAATCCGAGCACTTTTATTTTTCGAGTGGAAAATAACAAATTTTGGACTACAAATATTTCTTCTTCCTCGCCATTTCACAATTTACCTTCCTTAGCGAGTTTAATTTATTTAATCTACTTTTTTTAAGTACATATTATCAGTGCACTAGCTACCTAATACTCATTGTAATCGTCCAAACTGGAGGAATCTCCACTATATTATTTTTTTCCTTGATGGTTTTACTGGTGAGTACCAGTATTTAGTATTTAAAAAATTTACGATAATCAATATTCAAAGTCATTTAATGAATTGAGTATTTAAAAAATTTACGATAATCAATATTCAAAGTCATTTAATGAATTCTTCTCTTATTTAAATTTCTTACATAATAAATGAAATTAAAAATCATTTAATTATTATTTTATTTCGTAGAGTTTAAATTAATTAACAAAAAAAAAAAAAAAACGGCGGAATTTTTGAAAGTATAAAATCAAGTTTGTGACTTAATACTTTTGTTTTAAATCATTATTGGTTTTTTTTTCTTCTCTTTATTTGAAGTGTTATGTTATTTATATGAATTTTTATAATTTTGACATCACTATAATATAAATATATTGTATATTGCTATATTAGTATATTAAAAGAGAAACTACAGTATTATTCATAATTTCATTAAATCACAATAAAATTAAAATTTCTTCTTTCAACAAACCATCAAAATTAAACAGTAAACCCATTAAAGTGAGATATAAAAAAAATCTCAATCTATTAAAATCCATTACCTTCAGCTGCAAAATAAATTACCATTAACACTGACCTTCAATTAATGATTCAATAACGTTAAAGCATAATAATATCAATTTTATTGACTTTAAAAACTTATTTAAATTACTACAACTAATATTATTTTAATGCTAGCAATTATGGAAAGTGTTAAAACTTTCGTTTTAACTTTAATCTTTTTTTATGTTGCTTTGTACAATAATTGCAGCAAAAATTAAAATTATTTATCTTAATTGTGTACACAATTAAATTGAAATTGTTGATTAATATTCTGTGATCGTTGCATCCCAAGTTTTAATTTTTTATCTATAAAAACCGACACGATTAATATTATTCAAATCAGGTGTAATATAAAATTGTGATATTTCAATCAAAATAAAATTTCACAGTTTAATTGAGTAGGAATTTATTAAAATATATATAATAATATTTTAAAAAAAAAGAAACCCAAGTGCAAGTTCACAACAAATTTAAATTTATTATTTGTTTCAATAAAAATTTTAAAAAAAATGGTCAGATAAAATAATAATGGAATGATTAATTTGTTCAAATTGATTTTAATTTGTTGATTTTGAAAAAAAAAAATTATAAGATACTTTTGGATTATGATTGCCATGCCATATGCAATTTGATAAATAAATCAAATTACATAAATGTTCTTTAAATGGTAAACAAATTAAGGTGTTTATTTATTACGATTAATTGAATATTTATTTATTTATTTTATTTTTTTAGATTTGTTAGTCTTACCTTCAAATATTTTATACAAAAGGTTTTTTTTTTTTTTGTGGTTCAAAATAAAATTTTGTGTTGATTTTATTATATTGAGACATAAAAAATGGTTTAAAATTTCATAATTTTCGTTGACAATTTTGATTTTTCAAATTTTTTGATAATTTCATTATGAGTTTATTAGTTTTACATTTGAAATTGAGGTTAAGGTTTTTAAATTGTACGAACAAAATAAAAATATTTTATAAGAACCAAAAAGATTGTGACTTTAAAAACTCTGGAACTAGCGAAAATTATGTTTTTATTATTACAGATTTATTTATCTTATAAAATGTTTATTTTTAATCATATCATATTGTCTATAGTTTGATATGAAAAACAATTTTTAAAACTCAATAAAAAATATTTGTGGTCATTCTACTAATTTTTAACAGTTATAAGATAGTGTCATTTTTAACAGTTTTATAAGATAGTGAAATTATGTTTATAAATTTCCGGCATGTAAGTCATTAATTTGATTATTGGTAATGAAAATCAAAATGTTTTAATTTGAACTTTTTAAAAGGTTTAAATTAAATATTGTTAATCTTAAAATAATCAAATTTTTTTAAAAATGATGACATCAGTAATGACATAAAAATAAGATTTACGGGTCAAACTCCCATTTGAGTACTTTTGCACAGTAGCAAAATCTGAGGGGATCTTTATCTTTCGAATGACGTGGGTTTTTAGTTTTTAACAATTCTGAATAACTTCAATATATTTTGGAACTCTCAGTTTCACAGGTATTATTGCTTGAAGGTAATATTACTGAAGCAAAAAGATGTTCAGTGTAGGTCAGCCACAGCCATTGCCCTGCTACCACTGCAAATAAGACAAAAAATTTCCGCAGTGATTTCATTATTGAGTACATGTGTACATATAAACATTCAACATTTGAAAGATCAAGAATTCTGTACATAAACTCAAGATTGAGGAGTTATAAAATTGATATCTAAAAAATTAATCGACTAATTCAAAAAAATACACTTTCATAAGTTAAAAAAAAATATTTTTTAATTTTTCTATAAGCTTCAAAGCAACAACCAAAAATAATAGTAAAATAAATTATAAAACTCCAAGACCCAAAAACAAACAAAAACCTTACAAATTAAGTCATTCTGCAACATCATCATCATCAGAAAATAAAAGTGAATCTCATCACTGCACAGCACATAAACTCATTATCCAATTTGAAAAGAAAATACACCACAAAAGCAGCACCAATAACAAAACTAAACCATTAACGTCACTGTACATTTTCTACGACAATATTTTCAACAACGTAGTTCGATTCTTACCGCACGTCTCTAAGAAGACAAAAAAAAATAGTTTTAACCTTTCATTTAGCCTGGAGCATACTAAACCCCAAACAACAAGAGTAAAAAATTAATTTTATTATAATTTATTGTAGCTATATAATAACAGTGAATTGCGTAACAATAAGTTTTGTTGTTGCACTTAAATAAGAAAGAGTGACCATAACGGATAATATGATTTTTTTTATATATATATTTACGCTACGCATCTCTTAAGGCGCTTACCTGTTGTACCTAAAATTAGACTTATGATATAACGGTATTTCAGTGTCA
Organism: Rhamphomyia laevipes; assembly: GCA_963920725.1. NCBI lineage: Eukaryota > Metazoa > Arthropoda > Insecta > Diptera > Empididae > Rhamphomyia > Rhamphomyia laevipes. The sequence goes on along the minus strand of OY987259.1, from coordinate 25,570,603 downwards.
ATAGATTTGTAATAATGACTTGATGTTTCTTTTAGAAAGAATTTGAAATGCATTCAAAACGTTGAATTGGAAGGCTTGTTTGGATTGGCAGTAAAAATATAATTAATGTATTTAAATAAATTTTCTTAATTGTGTTCGTGAACAGGCGGTAATCATATAAAAGCAATAATTTTTTTTTTACAGTTTAGTTTTGTACAGTTAATAATTTGCTAGATTTTTATTTCAAATGAATTAATGAAGAGCTATAATTCAAAATTATAATTGAAAGTTCGATGAACTAAAATTGAGAAAATCTATGGTTTGAAATAGTCTGTCGAAATTAATAAATGATGTCAAAATTTACATATTTCTTAACAAATGCATGAATCCATGAGGGATAACTCAATGGTTTTTAATTATGATCCCTAAAAAATTATCTTAATCATAATTTTAATACCCGAAACGCTGTCGATTATTAAAATTGGTTTCCATATCTGAGCTACTACATCGACCAGAAAATTCTTAATATTAAATTAACGATTATTACAGAGTAGGTTCTTTAAGTGTCCTACAATAGCGATAAAAATACTGAATTTATTAGATCTCAAAAACTTTATACTAATGGCTTCACTGCGTAGTTGTACTTGTATTACTATAGTTAAACAAAAATTTACATCTTTGCGAATAAGTTATCAAATATAAATATTTAGAAAAAAAAAGTTACAACATTTTAAGTATGCATTTTAAGTTTATTAGTTAGTTAATAATCTAAACGTAAATTAAACGTCGCCAATAAATTGCACTAAAATCTATAATAGTTTCAATCATCTTCAATAGAAACATTAAATCTGCTTTCATATCTGTAATACTCAACCTATTCAACCAATCCCTGCCACGCTGCAACACAAGAAATTAACAGATTTTAACAATTCTCAAAACTATTTATTTCCCATGTCTTCTTACAACTTTAGGTATAATAAAGTCAACACGAAAAACGTGACAAAAACCTTGTAGGATAAAAATTTACTATTTTATGAAAAGAAATTTATAAATTTCTAAAATTTAATACTTTTGTTATGCAACAGAATTATAAATTATTTATTAATATAAATTTTATTATCAGACAGAAAATGTTCAATCAATCTGTAATATTTTTAATATAAATTACAATATTTTTTTATGTTTTTGATTTAAAGGTTTAAAGATGATACAAAGTTTGATTAAATTCTAATTATATTTCTGAAAATTTCAAATTATATTAATTTAAAAAGAAAATATAATTTTATTTTACATTATTAAAATGTCGTAACTGATAAATTTTTAGTTATAAAAATATTTTTACATGCTTGACTAAATAATAATTTTGAAATATTTTACTTTCGTTTACAATATAATTTTTCCGAAATTTAGCTCATATTTTTAACGTACCTTCAAATTATTTACCATTTTTATTTATTGTAGGTGTGTAAAATTCAAATTTTATTGTACGAGTAATTTAACTTTTTATACATCAATTAAATTTTTCCATTTTATCAAATTTTTTTTTTTGAATATTTGTACAACGATCTTAGGTTAAATTATAATTAACACAATTAAATTTGAAGAAAAACGATATTATTATAATCATGAAAAATCAAATTTTTATGTATAAACTTTTCATTATGAGCTAAGATAAATTTAGTTTTCGTGAGAAAGAAAACAAATATTAATTTCTAAATTTATTTTAGATTTAACTTTAAATCTTAAGCCAAGGTTATATAAATCTTGTATAATTGAATAGAATTTCAAAATAATCATGTCAAATACTATTTAAATTTAATTTTTGATTATTACTTAGGTTTTTGTAATTAGTTAATTATGACTTCGATCAATTTTATAATTATCAATAATAATAATAACAATACAAATAATTATATTGAAATTACGAAATTTATATTGAACAAATTATAATATGTAATATGTAAAAATTTATTAATTAATTTAGTTACAGTTTGTCATTTATATAGCTATTTTAAAATTTATATATATCACCAAATTTTTATTATATTAGATTCTTAGTATTAAGAGTAAATAAGAAATAAAAAATAATAATGCATGAATAATTTCAAGTTTGTGCCTAAATTGCTGGAAATGAATCAGCTGCAATAATTGTACACTCCAACAAATAAATGATGTAATAATTAATTAAAAATAATAAATACTAATTCATTTTAAATAAATTTCTTGTACAATCACTCCAAAAACATACATAATTTCATGTTCAATTAATACCAATTGCACATTTCTATAATTTTTATTAAACGCTTAAAACAACAATTTTTTATATATATTAAGATTATCAGAAAACTTTCAAATTAAATTTTACAATTCAATTGTTCCATTTTTCCTGAATAAAATTTTCAGTTTCACCATAATTAATTAAAAAACCACACTTCCATGCCGGGAAATCAATATTGTTAACCAAAACCTACTATAAAAATGAAAAACATATAAAAAAATTTCATGTGGGTGTTTTGGATTTTCCTCTTTAAATATAACAAAAGAATAGACTGCAAAATATTTAGCATTGTGATCCATATCCATAAAATTTTCATTTAATTTATATTATTTACCACAACTTAACAACACAAACACTACTATAACAATTGCCGCCGCCGCCACTGAAACTGATAGTGAACATAACCTGAAAAATAAATGAATAAACGTAATATGTATTATGTTTCAAATGAAAGGAAAAGTTATTTTTCATGAAAATCTAGCTCGAAACAAAAATAAAAAATAAATCCAGTAATAGCGTGTGCAAAAATATTTTTTTAGCATTGCAGACATATGGTCCACACCTTTTGAAATGGGTAATAATACACATTTATCTGTGAATATACACATAGTTTAAAGCAGTATTACAGCATGGCGTTTAGGATAAATAATGTAGTAGTTGTGCATATTAAAATGCTCTATATTAAATTATTGAATGCCGCTGAAGGTGATTTTTTTTTGTAGCAATAAAACGAAAATAAACTTTTATGTAAGAGAAAGTATTCGCGAAGAAACAAAAAAATACATGAAAATATATAATTTTAAAATTCGAGTTTTTATGTGAATAAATTTTTTAATTCTTTTTATTTTACAGGGTGATTTAAATCTAAAATATTGTATGTTCTTTACGAACTTCATTAAATGTTTATAAATATTTTTAATAAATGCTTTAATATTTCAAGAAGCCTACTGGAAAAAATATGCAAATTATAGTAAAAGGGTAAAATGAATACCCATTTTTAGATAATTTTCATAAAAATTAAATCTTTTTGGCTTGTCAATAATAAAAATCCAACTTTTAAACTGTCAATATTGTACGCATTTTACTAATTTGCATTATTTCTGATTGCAACAAGTTTGATTTAATATTAAATTTAATATTTATTTAAAATTTAATTATATTATTCAATGTTTGACACTGATTTTTAAATTAATATAAAAACTATATCAAGTTCGTATATGACAATTGAATAAAATAAAATTTTCAAAATATTTTCAAAATAAACCTTTAAGTGTACCAATTCTGTAAATTACCTTGTGTCACATAAACTTATATATTCCACCTCCATGTTATACCGATTAGTCTCGATCACAAGAAAAATATTATATTACAATTTATATATACACAGTTCAGACATCAAGCAACCAGCCAAAAAAAACAGAAATTAAATCGAAATCTGGTACAGCTAGAGTAGTAGTCACCTCTAAATGAACTTTCCTAAGAAAACCAGACATAAACCTCCTTGTTTTTTTTGTTGTTTTAAATAGTTTTTTTTAATATTATTATAACTTTCTAGGTAAAAATGAATTTTAATAAGTGCATAAATAAAAAATTTTAAACCACAAAAAAAAATTATATTAATTTTAAAATATATGTAACACGAATAAATTATTTTAATATTATGGCATAAAACTCCATCAACAACTACCAAAAAAAACTGATAACATATGGGTTGACCAAAACTCGGTGTTTGCTAAAATAATACTTTGTACAAAGTTTCAGATAATAGAATGTAGTTTATATAATTCGGTAATCTGTTGAAATTTTACAACGATATAGATCAATGTTCTTACACTTGTGTTCCGCGGAATTCATGGGTTTCATAAAAAGTTTTAAGGTTCCACAAATTGTGGAATAAAATATTTAAAAAATGCGGTCATAACTTTATCAAATATAAATCTGTCAAAATTAATTTGTTGAATATTGTGCCTCCATATTAAAAACATACTTTGAACCCAATACCCAAAGGTTGCGTAACAGTAACAACATATTGTAACTGGGCATCTGAGACCGATTGTTACGAATTTTCTATCTCTATATTTTCCACAAATTATACAGATGAGATACAGAATATAATACGCGGTTGCTAATTACAATAACTTCAACGGTTTTTAATATTATTTGTTATAAAAAATGGACTGGATTCTATGTTAAGTTAAGTTGTGGTAAATACAATTATTTTGTTCTTCCTGGAGATTTTTCCCAAAATATGATTATTCGAATAATACCATCAGGGTTCTCAAGGACGCGAAAGATTATACTACTAATCTAGATTATCATTACAACTCTTCCATAACTCTTCGTAAAAATCAACTAAACAAACTTTTTCTTTCTATCTTTCATTCTGGTGCAGCGCGCCAGGATCAATGTTTTTTTTATATTATTTCACTTTAATTACATATGGAATATCTCAAATTGTTATATCATTTTTGTACGTAGTGGACAAAAAATTCCGGTTTATGTATTGGGCGTTGTTTTTTATTTATTAATTTTTTTTTATTGTTTTATTTTACCTGGTTTCCAGATCAATTTCAAATTTTTGTTGGTTCAGTACACAAAACTCGTGGTATATTATCAATTTTACGCAATAATTTTAATATTATTTTGACGACGACAGGTTATTTCTTTATTTTTATATATTAAACAGTTGTTTTTTTTATTAATCTAATAAATTCAATAAAAAAAATTGTCTGGTTAAATATTAAAATCGTTAGTTAATAAAATAATGTTTAACAAATTATCCTTAATGTTTATATGTATAAATATAAAGTTTTTATTGCTATTTTCTTTGATTATTTAATACATTTAAAATTAACTTTATAAAATTAAAAAGATCATAAAATTAAAAAGATATATTAATTGCGATAATTATTCAGGAAAAATTGTAAATATTTATTTATATTTGATATCTTAATAGTCAATTAAGATAAGAAATTAATTTGTTATGTATAGTAATTTAAAATATTAATTGATATTAATTTAAACTAAATTATAAAATAATTTTTAAGTCAGTTTAATATTTGAAAGTTTGTTTGGAATAATTGAAGTCATTTTTTTAGTTAGGATATAATAAAAGTTAGGGAATGAATTTAGTGTAAATTAGATAACTGAAGTTCATATAATTTCTTAGTTTTTACACCATTTGTCAAATTATTCAATATATTGTATAATAGCAGAAGGGCTGTCTCAAAAATAGAAAGATTCATAATATAAAGATAAAAAATAATAAAAATAAAATAGTAATGAATTTAAAATGAGGTACATACTATTAACAATTCATTTAAAGTTTTTTGGTTAGTCTTGATTTAGGTTTACATACTTACTCACTTTCAAGGCGGTAGTGCTTTAGTTAGTCTAACTAACTAGTTAATATCATTCCGCCGGAGATTTGGGATCAAAGCCAGCTTTAGCTGGATGTGTATTTTCCATTTGCACGACACTAGCCACCAAAATGTAAATATTTCATTAGATCGGCTTCCTAATACAGCTAATTGGATATTGACCACGACTCTGCTGCTTCACATAATCTCCAATTAATATAATCTCCCTCCCATTAGCTTCAAATATTTCAAACTAATTAGTAACCAAAAATATTCTAATTACTCTAAATACTAAATTCTAAAAAAACCATCTTAGTTATTTAACATTATTAAAATAAAGTTCATTATTTTAATATCTAAAAACAAAAATCTTAAATTTTAATTTTATAATCTGACGCCTTTATTACTTTAAGCTAACACCTAAAAATTGAACAGATTAATTCATTTATGTCTATCCAAAAACTGTACGAAAACATTCGTTATAAATTCAAATTATCACCTGTTAACTGTGCGTTTTAGGTTTTCCTAAATCACTTTTTTTTAAATCATAAACAAACATGTTCATTTAAACACTATTTTAACATTTTAATCAGATTAAATAATTTCAAACATCAAAATAATTTCAATTAATTTTAATTTAATTTTTTTATAATTTAATTTGCCCCCTTGTTATAAGTAAAATTTTTTTTTTTTTTTATGGTAGGCTTTTAATTGAAAATGTGATCACACCTTTTTTTTTAATTTATTTTTGGATTTTTAATAAACGGATACAAAGTGAGTACTGTACTTTTACGTAGGAGGTGAGACAAATAATTAAATAATTCATTATAAAAATATAAAAATTTTATGAAGAAAATCATAAAAAAAGAAAGTGTGATCTCGGGCCATCAACAACTAAATATTTTTAACTACAAGTTAAATAAAGTAACTTTTCAGTTGAAGTATTAAAATTACAATAAGTTATCAATATTGTTAAAAGGTCGGAAAAAGGTTTAAATCAAATTTCGAACATCGTAAGCGAAAGTGTAGTGGTCATTCGGGATCTCCAGTACAATTATAAGCAAATCAGTGCCGATGTAACTTAATTTAGCTTTAAATGAGAATAAGCATAAACTCACCTCAATATAAGACTTTTTCATGAATTTTATACGATATTGCGATTACTCGATAGGCAAGTAAATTACGTGTTTTTTCACCATATTTCAGATCTTTGCTGGCATCGTTTACTATATTTTTAAATAATTAACTAAATTTAGCGCATTATGAAAAATTAAAATTTATCCAAGCATGTAAAATTCATGATTAAAACATTAAATTAAAATATAGATCAATAAGTAATTTAAAAAGACAAAAATTGTCAAGTGAGATAAAAACTAAAAGGTTAAAACTAAATAAAATTAATGTATTTATAGTAAATAACCAAACAATTTGTAGAGCCATTTTGATTTGATTAAATAAATTGAATTGTACATAAAATTTTGTATAAGGCGCCAGTTTTTCAACAAAAATTAAATATTTATTTTGGAAACTTTTTACTAAAAACATATTAGATTTAAAAATGATTTTAAAAAATAACAATTCTTTATTTATTATTATATAAAATTGTTTCTTTAGAAATTTAATTGAATGATTTTCTTTTAATATTCCAGGAAGGAAGCATTGGTCATGAATTAGTGATAAAACCATTACCGCATGAACTTAGTCCAAATAAAGAAGAAGTTCATCATATTGTATATAAAAGATCAGTAGACGAAGCAAAAGAATCTTTAAGTGATTTTGGTAAGATGATTAATGATAATTGTTAATATTATTTAAAATGATTATGATTTAATGTACAAAATAACATTTTTATTTAATGGACATTAAAATTTAGGTGTTAAAGGGAAATTATTAAAGTAATTACCATTAAATTATTTAAACTTAAAAATGAAATTACCTTTAATGGTTTCATTTACTAAAGTGCTCATCAGAAACTGAATTCAATTGAAATTGTTATATACAATTATTAAGTATAAATTTGAAAATGATTGAAAACTTATTTGTTTTAAAGTTAATAACCCTAAAAATATATAAATAATTGTGAAATAACTTCCTGGAAGATTTATTTTTAATAATATGTATATTATTTTTTTACAATTAAAATAATTCGCTATAAAAGTTCAAAAGTCTGGAGGACATTAATGTAATTTTACATACAGTTTGTATAGTTTATATTAAAATTAATCGCGTTAAAATAAATACGTGATTATCAAACTTCAAGGTCAATAATTCACGAAAAGTATATTTAAATTAACCTAATTAGTATTTATTTCAAGTAAAGAGTAATTTTATTTAATCAGAAATTCCATTAAAGAAATTAAAATTATAAGTTTAAATAACTTTGACAATTACCATAAAATTATATTATAAATGTAATATTTGCTACAAAAAAAAAATAATGATATTAATCTGGAATTTCGTAGCACTAAAGATAGGTAACATTAATATAATTATGATTTACTTGTGCCTTAATTACATTTTAATCAAATTGATCATTTTTGATTAATAAATTTGCGTCTAATAAACTATTATTTTTTTGCAGTTCTTGTATAAAATACTATAAAGTTTCACTTTGTCTGTCTGTTATTGTTTATTCTCCAGCTCGACAATGCCTATACAAAACCAAAAATTATCTTGTAGATTTCTCAGAATCCATGCTACTTTTTATTACCCGAATAAGTACCAACAATCTCAAATTTTTTATAAATTAATTCTTGTATGGTTTTTAAAGAGACTTCTTCGAAAAGTGGAATTAAAGTCTCTCTTCAAGTGGTTAATTATAGCTAATTTTAATTAGTATAAATTGTATAAATACAATTTTCTTTTGCTACTAAACATTAAAATAAATACGTAATTCCCATATAAAATAAAAACAATTTTAATTTTCGTTATAAATATTATGCCTTATGTATCTTGGGTTTTAGGGGGACTAAAACCAACTTTATTCAATTTAGAACCGGTTTATAGAGCTTAGAAATTAATAAAAAGCATGGAAATTGATATATTTTACCAATAATTTCTTATGAATATTCTACCCAACCTTATTTCTTGACAAAATTATTTATTTTATTCAACAACATTTTAATAATAATTTTTTATTCTAAATCTTACAACAAAATTCATGCGAAGAATTTGTAATTATGTTTAATAAAATTTTCAAAAATTATATTAAAATTTACAAAATACTTTTGAACTGCACACCCATTTACATTTTACCATACCAATTATTATTTTTTATATATGAATTTTTTGATTAGATAATTTTAATAGTAATGTATATATATAAAAATAAAAATCTATTTCTAGCGTACATGGAACCAGATAGATTAGCAAAACGCTACCGAGAAAAAAGATCATCATCACAATTTGATAAAAGCAAAACAAAATGGACAGAACGTGACGAAGATGATGATTTGATTGCATCTTCATCAAATATTAATCATAGATCAAAACGTGCAGCACCTTATATTATTTATCCAGAAATTTTAGTTATTGTTGATTATGATGGTTATAGATTACATGGTGGTGATAATGTACAGGTGAGATTCACATTTTTTTTTTTCATTATAAAAATCACATTCTTTAAAAGATTGTAATTAAATTATTATGATTAACGTGTTAAATTTTCTGAAATTTTAAATTATTCTATCAATATATTTTTTTAATTGAAATTAGAAAATTAAAATAATATTTTTTAACTCTAGTTATTATTATATAATCGAAAAAAAGTTAGGTGCGCAATGGTAGTAAAAAAAATGTGATGCACGAGGAAGGTGCCGCTTGTTATGGGTGCAAAGTTTTATTTTTATATGAAATAATATTAATTTAATAGGTATCTTTAATATTTATTGTAATATTTAGATAAATATAAAGTTTTCTTTAAAATTGTTTATGGTAAAGAAGTTAAAAGATTTTCTTCCTCTTTTGCAAATGGAAGCAATTTGAACAGTGTCATCACAAAATAACTAAAATAGGACAAATACAATTAAAACAGGTTGTAACTTATCAATGATAGATGCCATCTATTATTTATAAGTTCTATAAATTATCTTAGTTTCATAGCCTGGTATTAGAAACTAATTAGTATAGTTTATAATTGCAGACTATATTAAAAAATGAAAATTTCAAATTTGTAAACTTTCTATTGTAAACTTTTCAAATTGTTATTTAATATACTAAATATGTAAACTTAAATGTTTATATAAACCCACCCAGCCGAGATTTAAATTTTAAAGAATTTGGAATGGCCAGTAAAATACTGGCCAGTAGCACTAGTGCAGAAAGTAAAATACAACCTTAAAGCTTCTGCTAATAGATGGCGATAAATTTTAAACTTTCAAATATAATATAAGAAATTGTAATATTTACACAAATTTGCTATTAAATCTCGTCTCTATTAATTTTATTATATGAATGTTCTTATAAGTAATACGCAAACTCGAAGCATAAGCAATTACAGCAAATACTTTTGAAGTTTTGTTCTACAATATTGCATAATGATCAGAAAATAAACCGATTATATGTTTTTATTGTGGCTAATATGTTTCATAATTTGCACCCTTTATATGTAAATAATATTGAAACTAATCCATTGAAAATGTGGATTCAATTAATCGAAAAGGATATTAATATTAATTCTAGAATATGAAGTGAAATTATTTGAATAACTATAAAAATGTAATATATTTCACAGGTAAAACGATATTTCGTATCATTTTGGAATGGAGTTGATCTCAGATATCGATTATTAAAAGGACCTAGAATACGGATTAGTATAGCTGGTATCATTATTTCAAGAGTAAGTACGAATTTTATTATATTTGAAGATTTAATGAATTAAATAAGTTAATACTTATATACTGATTTGTGTTAGTCATTTTCATCTAGCTAATTGAAATATTTACGTATATTTTTTACAATTTCTTCATTTAAATCAATTTTATTTTGATTTTTGTTAACAAAAATCTTAAATTACATTTTTATTTATCAAATGACAACCCAAAATAATTTCTGGAAAAATCGTAAAATCGTGACAAAATAGTTTCTTTTATTTTTAGTTTTTTCATAAATAATTATTTTTCTAGTTTTTATTTATTTTTGTGGTTTTACATTTTAAATAAATCACAAGAAAAAAAAAACTTCCGCATTTAAAAAACTCACCGCCCGAATTTGATTTGTAGGTAAAAATTTAATTGTGAAAATTGTACAGATTTAGCTATCGTGAATGGAACAAAATATTTTTGCTAAAAGATTAAATCTTAATTTTTTTTTGTTTTTTTTTTAGTTTTAAAATTTTAAAAACTATGTTTTTTTGTTAGCTTAACAAATGAATTGTACAGAAATAAAAACAAATTGACAAAATTTTAATGCATGATCCATGAAATTTTACTATTACAATTCGACAAAACATAAGAAAAAGGATAGAAAAACTTTCAAATATCTAGAAGAAAAAAATGTGTTAAATTAGTTTGTTTATTGCTTAATAGCTAAATTTGTTTCAGGCAAGTAAAATATGGTTAAATGCTTTAATTTAATAATACGGAAGATAAAATTTATAATTATTATAGGTGCTAAAAAATTTATGTTGAAACAAAGTTTTTCTTGAATAAACCAAAAGTAAATTAATTTTATATACATTTACTTAAAAATTGTAACCTTCTTTCTTGAAAACACTTCAAAAATAATTCGTTGTGATATTCCCTGAAACTTGATATTCCCTGGCACTGATGTGCATAGATTTACATTGTTGCCACGAGCTAAATAATTATTAATACGTAACTATTTGAATTATGAACGAAATTAATAACATTTAGAATTTGACAAATTCGTAATTAGTCAATTTTTTTTAAAACTAGTATCGTCACATTAATTAATCTAAACAAAAAAAATCTCTTAGTCATTCTGATAAACCATGAATAACCCAGTTTTTTTTTATAAAAACTCTAGTTCTACTCATGCTAGTGCCTGTATAAAAACATTAAATTGGAAATATGTCGCTTATTGAATATGTCGCTAATTGAAATAAACAGCCCCTACTCTACATTACATTTTAACTACAATTAAAACAACATAAATCTAGCTCTAAGAATATATTTTTTTTTTTTGCAATAAAAACCATCATTTTTTATCAAGTCATTGATGTTAATATTATACTTGAATTAAATTGTTAAACACGCTAATTTACAAATAGGTTAATTGGACTAACTATCTTATTACCGAAATTCTTATATAAATGTAAATCTGTTATAAATATATACAGTGGCGGACTGAAATTATAATTGGGTCCGAGAATTTCAGAATCAAATTCTTTCAATTAGTGAATCAATGGCACGAGTCTAATTACGTCTCACATATTTTATAGTTCTAAGATTAGATTCTAAGACTTTCATACTTTAGAATTGTTATGTAATACATGTTTTTACTGTGTATATTATATTTTTACTTTCATTTTAGTCAGATCACTAAAACTATCCATTGCATAATCATGCAAAGTTGGCTAAATTAAGATTGTCTTAGAATTTTTGGTCCTCTGTATCTGCGCGGTATGTTCAGCCCTAAATCCTCCCCTTCTATAATCACACTACAAAACTTTTTTAGATGCACAAAAAAGTAATAATTAAAAGCAAGCAACTTACAATGCTTTGTATGAATATATTTTGCTGATTTTGTATTTTGCAATAACAAAATTTACAGACAAATATAAAAAAAAAAAAAACGTTTTTAATAGCGCAAAGTGATAAACGTGTGAAGTATTTGAGAAAATTGAATAATAATAAACCTTAATACAAGTGTTCATTAAAAATGATAATCATGATTATAACTATAAAGATATCGTAGAAATGAAAATGAAGATGGTCAAACAAGTTTTCATACTTAAGAATTAATGGCTTTTAAATAAAGTGTTAAATTTAATTAAAAATTGATATTTATAATAAATACTCTAGTAAATGGAATCCTAGAGTTTACGATATTTATTTTCACTCAATTCGGGATGAAATAATACGGCTTTTAATTTTTAATTTACATTAGTTTTAATATTTATGTTTCTGAAAATATAGCATAGCAATGGAAAATTGCCGACTTATTGGAAAATGGACCATAAATGAAATAATTCCTCAAAATAAAATAAAATATAAATATTGCTCAAATATCAAAAATATAAAAATATTGCTCAAATGTCCAAGCTTCATATTTTTTTAAATCTTCAAATAAAAGATTATAAAATTAATTTGAACTTTATTTAGAGGAATAATAGGGAGCAACTGTGCGGGAAGAAATGTACAGGAGCAATTGTGTGGAAATAATAAGCCGGTTCCCTAATTGTATAATTGGTTAAGTTGAACAATTTATACTGTACTATATATCATAAAAGTCTTCACTTTAATCTAATCAAGTCATCAATCTGTTTTGGGTTTACTGATTTTATTATTCCCAATGCTACTATCTCTACTTAAAAATTATAATTTTGTAAATTTTGACAAACCTAAAATTTTTCATAGACAAACTATTTTTAAACATTCTCAAAATCATGTTCAACATAAATCATAAATATCTACTTATATACCATAAAAAAAAAATCTATTACATTAAATCAAAACATGTTTTGTTTCATACTGTCAAGCGTTATAAAGTTTATTTATGCTGCTACAATTCTGATAGTAACTATCGAATATTATAAAAAAATATCTAATAAAAGCAATACAAAGAAAAATATAATAATTTTGCTGTTATGCAATAATTTATAAAAAAAAAATTATATTTATATTTTATGTCTTTGGGATCATCTTCGAAATATTTCGAATAATTTTTTTTTTTTATTTACAAGATTTGATTATGATTGAAAATGAAGACACGGTCACGACAACAAAAAGTCGTTTGAGCCTTTCACATGATGGCAAAAATCCCATCATAAAACACTCTCAGTGCCATACCAAAATAAAATTCATTCGCGGCTTTAGTAAAACCGGTTCAATGAATAATAATTTTTTAAAGATAAAAGCATTTGTTAATTTTATTTTTAATATCATATTTGTAATAATAAATGCAATGAAATGATTTGCGATGTCACAATCTAATCGTCATCAAACCAACCAATGTCTCAATAAAATTGATTTTGCAAATTTATTTATTATACATTTTTGCAGCGCAAAATACAAAGAAGAAATTCTTATTTTATTGTCCGGTGATATAAATAATAATTGTTTCCATTCCGAAGCGTTGTTCTATTAAAAAAATATAAATTAAAATAAGTTTTTTTATCTAATTTATCTAATTCCGAAGCGATTTTATCTAATTATGTATACTGTTTAAGGGTATAATCAAGGGAGAAATTCATTTAAAAAAACATACTAAGTTTTGTAAATAATTTTATATTTTTTGGATTAAAAGCTAATAATTAACCCCTAATTTTTCAAATTAGTTTGAATCGACGTGTATATGAATTTAAAAAAAAAACCACACAGTGGGGAGCATAGAGTTATCTTCAAATAGCTTCAACTGTAATTTATGGCCAACAGTATTTTGTAATTAATAGTACCTTTGTAACAAACAGTGGTTTGTTAAAAATTTCAGATCTTTTAAGACACTTATAATGTATAATACGGAATTTTGATAAGGACTGAAACTGTTGACCCTAAATTTTATAGACACAAACTAGATTACAAAACTAATATGTGTATCAAATTTAATTGAAATTGGATTATAATTAGACGGCCTAGAACATAAAACAATCATTATTCAGAAACTAAGCTGCTCATATACTAGTTTCCCATAAACTCTTTAAAGTAGATAATTAACGTACGCACGCGAATGTTTTTTATTGCATTTTTCGACTCAACGACTTCTAGTTTCAGCTAAATTCATCTTTTTTTACCATCAAGTCCAATGCAAAACTCATAGTTATTCTAATTCTAACTACACGTAATATATCACATATTATTAAAGTGAAACACTAAATCATTTAGTACTATAAGTAAAAAAAGTTCCCCACAGCTACAATCTTTCAAAAAAAAGCAATCTCTTACTTTGCCTAAGCAATAAAACTTTATTTCACACATTCTATTAACTTTAAACTTCCGGCCGCCACAGAAAAAGTAAAAGTGTATAAATAAAATTAAGGCTTTTCGATATCATAAATTAAATAAGTCGGTGGCAAATTCAAAATAACTTCATTTTTATTTGTCTTTAAATTATATTATGTGATATTAAATTTAAATCACTTTATTAATGTGCAGTGTTGTGAAAATTATAATCATGAAATTTATATTTCAAAAAAGGAACAACAGCAACGTTCATAATCTTCTGAAGTAAATTATAATTGGCAACGATAAGACGCTTATGGAAAGGAGCGAATATTAATTTTGGCACAGTTAATATTTATATTTGATTTCAATTTTAATATACGCAGTTTGAGGCCGGAAAATGTTTTTTTTTTAAGTTTATTATTGGGTGGTATTTCTAGTTTCTTATAATTTATAAGCTTTAGATTTTGATTACTGAAATTGAAAGCAGTAAGTTTAGTATTTTGGTTTAAATTATCTTAATTTAAAATATTAATATTATAATCGTTCAATTTTTTTAAGATACTTACAACGTTCTACGTGCAATTGCGTTTAATACTAAATAAGAACCTTGTCGATTTTGTTAAATAATATAATTATTATTTCTAATACAAAGGTTCAAAGGTGGCGTTATTTTGTATATATTTAATACTATATATGCGACATATTGCTCAAAGTTGTTTCAAAGTTGATTCAGTTTTAATTCAGTACTTGTAACTTTTGGTAGCCATCAATTTGTTTTAGCTTTTAATAATATTAAATACCATTAACTTTCAACTAAATTTTGAAATTATATTGTACGTGCTGAATTGAGCTTTCCAGAGCCGGTTTTATTTGTGAAATTGATGCTACTTCTTAATTTAAAATATGTGTTCTACTACATTTTTCGCAACGCGCCAAATGCATTGGTCAAAGCCGTACTTCAGCGCTGATAGTAGAAATTTTTCGATTACATCGTCAACGTTAAACATAATAATTGCTTTGTATGAAACTGTGTATTTTACACAGCTGTCAACGCGATGGTGACGGTGGTACTGTGGTTCCAGCTTAAGAAAAAAAAAATTATTAAAAAATCAAATGAATTTATTGACATCCCCAATATATACAACAATAATTGTCATAGTGTGAAAAAATTATTATCATATGCAAAATAATTATTAACACATTGGTGTCAATAATGAAATAAGTGTCAAAATACTTCCAATTATTGACACTAGGTACTATTATTAACTTATTTTACCAAAAGCTAATTATTTTTATGTGCAAAATCATTAAAACCCCTTTAATCTATCCTAAATAAAATATGAAATTGCTGAATTTGTTAAAAAAAAATCTGTAAATAGAACCAATTTACTTACAACGGTTGTGATTAAAGTATTTAAAAGTATCGAAATTTACAAGTAAAACTGTATTTTTAAGGTCTGTTATAGAAAGAAAAATCTATAATTCTTATATACGAGAATTTCTTATAACAAAATCAGACCAGCATAATTATAAAATTACTATTAAAATTCAAAGTGTACTTGTCAATATCAAAAATATCAGCTGATATTACCATTATCTGGCGGCAATTGTACACATACCTTAAAATGATCTATAGTTTCATACATTGAAATTATTTGGATAAAATTAAATTTGACATTGACTTAATTATTTCAATTATATATAGAGCTAATCAATTATGAAATTTCGAAATCACTTCAATTTTTTTACTACTTATTTATATTTATCTAAACTATAAAAATAATGTTTTTGCTTTACAACTCTGCAAAATTATTTGGTTATCAGAAAAAAAATCGATTTAACACAGTCAAAATCTAATTTGAATTTTGTTTTTTTGCCCAACAACTCTAAAAATTCCATACAAACTTTAAAGAATTTGGAACAAATTTTATATTATTTTTCAGTGTATTTTGCAATATATTTCTTTTCAATTGCTATAACAAAACAAAAAAAAATTATCAAAACCAAGGCAGTGACAATATACTTAACAAAATTATTTCCCAATAATTCTGTAAAAGTTTATTTACCTCAATTTTATATTGTTAAATGGCCACCACCACTTTCAGATGCAGTCGTATTCATTATTGCTCCAATTTTATATTTTAACCAGAATAATAATTTTTTTTTGGTATTACAATTTTTTATATTTTATATACTTATATTTTTCGTAATCAATTTTCACATTTTACTTATGAAAATTTCATTTATAAATTCATAATCCTAATTTATTTATGGTATTACTTTATTTTTTTGTTGTTGTCAATTATCATAAAAATAAATTTTTTAATCTGATTTTTTATTGTTGGTTGACCTATTCAAATAAAATTAATTTTATAGTCTACAAATTTTGATACTAAACATAAAGCATAATAAATTTTATCAATACAAAATTTGGAATTTTATATGGAGTAAAAACCCACCTACACCTTGTTTCAAAAATTTATGATTCTATTGAATTATTTAGTTTGTTTTTTATCAGATTTGAAAGTTTTTAATTTAGAAATTTTTGTGAATATTTAAATAATAAAAGTTATTCATCCAGAAAGCGTGTTTTTTTTTGTTTAATGGCACGAAAATAGATAGTATAAATTCCAAATTAAGAAATTCAATTGAAATATTTAATTATGTATATATTTAGTAAATTTGTGAAAATAAAATTTATAATTTAATTTCCTTCTTGTGAAATTGTTAATTTTTTATTAAATATTACATATTAATATTTCATGAAGAAACTAAGAAAAGAATTTATAAATTCGAACTAATCATTATATTTAATAGCTTAGTTAATAACTTTTCTATCTAACCGCGTGAAATTACCATAGAAGAGTAAATTCTTAATAATGTAATTCTGCTTCAGAAAATAATGTTAAACACTTTAGTTTATTCTAATCAGTGTTACCCCCAGGGGGGTCGGTATCCTTAAAAATATGACATTTTTAATTTTCTTTTGATTTCGAGATAACTTGTAAAACTAAACGACTTTCATTAGTACATATTGCCAAAGAGAATATTTATAAAGTTCAATCAAATCTATTACAGTTTATGAATTTTACGTTTTTAACACATTATTCTTACAAATTAAATTTCATTAATTAATTATTGTTATAAATTTTAAAGTTATATTACTACATATTATGAAATATTTCTTTGTTAAGTCATATTTCTGACAAGCACAATAGCACCACAAATTTTGGTCTCGTTTAAAAAATTGAAGTTTCGATTATAAAAAACAAAATCGATTTTAAGAAGGCTACAAAATCCGACGAAATATAATAAAAGAGTCGTCACTCGACTGTTAAAATTAAAAAAGGTAAATAAATTATTATCCCGGTAAAATGAATATTTCCATATATTTACGGTCAGGCGACCCTGAAGACATCAAAAAACTTCAAATTAAAATTGTAAAATAAACAAAATTATTTAAGTTTCCATAATTTTATCAAAATTATTATTTATACATTCCAGATGAAATACAAGAAGACAATAGTATAATAAAAAAAAACATATATTATTAACATATAAATTTAAAAACTACACTTATAATTCTAAAAACTCTCTTATTAAAATCACTTTTTTAATTTTCCAATTTAAATCCAACCATTTCATCTGTTTCAATGCCAACTATTTCGATTAATTGCTTTTTAGTTTTTGGATATCCTTCCATAATTGAATCAATCATTTCGTTGCACATTCTTTTCCGTTTACGAAACTCCGTTATAACTTTTTCATTACTTTTATCAATTTTTTTAATGTCATCCGATGAAAACTTTAACAACATAAAAATATATATAGATATTTTCAATATTACAATAAAATTTCAATATTTTTACCTTGAATCCTTGAGATTGTTGTGAATTTTTGAAATTATTCAATAATTTCATATTTTTATCAATTTCATTACATAAATTTTTACGTTCATTTTCCAAATCCGAAATTGATGGAATTTTACTGAATTTTTTCAATTCAATTTCCAGTTTTTGAATTTTTTCCTGTTTAGTTTTATAATCATTTTGAAGATTTATTAATTCTTTTTCCAATTTAGATATTTCAGATGAATTCTATATAATAAAAAAAAGAAAAAAACAAATTTAATTTCTTAAATATGTAAAATTTCTATTTACTTGTTTATTATTTATTTCTTCTTGTTTAATGTAAAAGATTTTCTGTTTGCCAAATAATTTCTCTATAACTTGTTCCTTTGAGACTAGTGAATCGATGGCTCTGAAAGTAAATTATCAAAACGTTTTATAGGTAATGTAAAAAAATTTACTTTTGAACAACTGATTTTCCATTATCCTTGCCGCATTTTTCTAAAATATCATTAAATGACCAAGGACGATTTGAATCTTGAAGAAATTTCAATACCAATTTCATTACTTCTTTGTTGGCCATAATTTCGCTGAAAATTTTTATATTTATAAGCTAGGGTAGACGATATTTTTAAAGAGAATTAATTTTAATTTATTAAAACTTTGAAAATCATAAATCAATTAAACAGTTTTTTATTTATTTTTTGGAACAAATTACATAAACAAAACAAGTAAACCAATTTTTTTTTTTGAACAGCATGAACTGATTTCAAAATTATAAGCCTATTTAAATTTCAGGAAATTTATAAGTTTTATAAAGTTTTCAAAATCGTGACATGATACTAAAACTTAGCTTGAAATATACCAAAATTTTAAATTTTCTACATTCGTAAAAATATTTTTATAAAATTATTTTAAATAAAATTTCGAAATTTTAAATATATTTGTTTAATTTTAGGGAAGGGATGCAACACCATATTTAGAACGGAATCGTGTCGGAAGAGATGCTATAGATTCAGCAGCTGCATTAACAGATATGGGAAAATATTTATTCCGTGAACGAAGATTACCAGTTTATGATATTGCGGTAGCAATTACAAAGTAAGATGTTTTTTTTTTAAGTAATTATACATTTTAGAGAATGTGGGACAGATAATTGAATATTCATTTCCCAACTTAGCAAAACAAATTTTATATTCGGATATCACAAACAAATTGTTGTGATTATATTACACTATCTGAAATTATCATTCAAATTATTACAGTTCATTCGTTTACAAAAAAAAAAAAAAATATAAAAATTATGTTATAAAATAATAATTCACAGATACGATATGTGCCGGAGACGAAAGGGTGGCCGTTGTACAAAGGGCACTGCGGGTAAACACAATAAATAAATAAAGCAAACCAAAAACATAAAAAATGCAAAAAAAAAATTGAATATAAAAAAAAAAACATTTTTTTTATTTTTGTAATTTTTAGTTTATTTTTTTTTAAAAAAAAATGCTATATTTTAGTTTTATTTTTAATTATTGGTTGGTGTTCATTCGTTGATCATTATTTATTTTTTAGAGTTAGTTTGACGTTTCATATTAGATTTTAAAATTATTTAATTTAAAATAATTTCATTAATATCTTTTTTTTTTTAATATTTGAATTTAGCATTCTATTTTGGTATTGGGTGTTTATCAAACACCTCAAAACATTGTCATCGTCACATATATTTTTTTTATTTCGCTAGTTTTAGAGCATTTTGTAGATTGCTTTTTCATTAAAACATATTATTTTTTTTATAAATTATACTAACAAAAGTGTATAATAAAAAAAAGAAACGATTTTAGGAAATTATCAAGTGAACAAATAGTAAAAACAAATTTATTCAAAACTTGTTGTATATTAAGCACACCATTATGATCATATGAATATAATTCGTGACAACAGCTCAATTTTGATACCATTTTGTATACAGGGTTGGACTGGCACACTGCGACACCTGATTATTCCCGGTAGAATATTAATGTCCATAGTCCATCTTTGTTTTGTATATAGTAAATTATTCGTTTTAAATCGGACGTCACACAATACTATATATAAAAAATATCGAAATCAATTATTTAATTATGAAAATTATATTCTTTTTTTTTATATAAAAATTATTGCAGACTTGATATGTGCAGGCGAAATTACCCTTACGGTGAATGTAAACGGGGTACAGCAGGTAAAAATTATGGCATACATTTTTTTTTTTTGGTAAAATTATCTAAAAAAGGATTTCTTTCACTCTGCACGCGTAATTTTTATATGTTTTTAATAAATAAATAATTTACAGATTACTTTTTACAAATCAAAGAACTCTTTCTCTTATTTCCACTTTATAATTGGGAAATTTGTATATAAATAATTTTTTATTCTCAACTAAAAAAAAAGTGTCTTCTATGATTTCTTGTATGTGATAAAATATCATATTTTACTTTAAAAAACAATATCTACTTTTCACTTATGAGACCTTATTTTCGTGATTAACGTTATATCAATATTTTTCTAATTTTATATTATAATTTTAGGATGAAATTGGAAAATTAAAAATAATTTTTTTTTAGCATGTATTCCTCTTTTAAAATCTTTTTTAATTAACTATAAAAGAATCATAAATAAAAGTGTTATTTATGTTATTTATGTTTTTCTATCAAGAAATGAGCATTTAAACTGATGGTCGGATGAATAATTTAAAGCATATGCTCGTTATGAATTATTTACAAAAGAACATATAACAATAATGTACTTTTGTTAATAATTCTTGATACGCATATATCATTAAAATATTCATCCGACCATCAGTTTATTAATCAAGAAATTAGAAAAGAATGTACTGCAGAGGTTGTTCATTACAATAATTGGCTCTGGATAGAAAATGAAAGTGTAACTCGTATATGTACGAGTGTCTATAAATAGAATTGCTTACTGTATGTTCGAAAAAAACACTTTTTTCTCAGTATACTCGAGCTATTATTTTAACACGATTATTTGCGAGGGTTCACTTTCACGTATCCCAAAAATATTTAAATCTATTTTTATGAATTGGATATGGAATAAGCTTTATGCCATCAAATAAATTGAAAGCTAAATTGATTTCAGTGTAAATAGCCAGTGAATTGAAGTTATTAAGTTTTAAGAAGATCATTAGATTAGCTCTTTTGAGCATGAAATGCGTTCATACATTTATTCTTAAATTGTATTACATAAAGAAATAAGTTTACAATATATTTTCGCTAATAATTCACAAATTGAAATTAATTTAATCAGCCATGGTATAAAGAATTTCAAGCTATGCTTGACAGTATAAATTTTTAAATCATTTGGTCGTGAATATAAGAAATATGTATTTACAAGGAATAGCAAGGAATATGAAAAATAAAAATAAATAACGAATTATTTAAGTTATGTAATTCGTTTTTATTATTTTTTTTAATATTTTATTTAAATATTAAAATCAAAACATTCACAGTGAGCTCATATTTTAAAAAAAATTACCAGCTGTCAGAAAATTTCAAAATTCATCTTGATTTTTTTGGGCTGGCTCATGAATAAAATATTTTACTATTTCAAAAATTAATTCCATTATATCATAATTTTTATCATATTTAATTTTAATTCCATTAATTCTGCAATTAATAGGTTTTCATGAAATTCTTGTGAACCCTTACTGAAATCTATATCTCACTAAAACAATAAGCTAATTTTAACGATTTTTGAAAGTTTATTTTAATTTTCATATCTTAACCGATGTTTTTCTATGAAAATGAACAAAATTATCATTAAACAATGTTTTAATTATTAATTATTATCGATGTCGTGTCAGTAAAAAACGAAAATTTATTATATATTTTATTATTAATTATAATTATATAAATAAATTATTTTCAATCTGTCTATTTTCAAGTCTTATTTCCAAAAATAAAAAAAAAACTGTCTTCATATTTAATTAATTTTTGTACCAACAAATAAAATTTCTACAAAGGTAAGTTATATACTAATTGATTGGTTTGTGGTAATAATTCTTTTTTTTTTTAATTTATTTAAATTGGTTAAAGATTAACGCAAAAATGATAATTAATCGCTTATCTTCTAATTTTTGTAAATAAAATTAAATGGTGTTTCTAATTAAAGCTTTCAAAATAAATTTTAATTGATTTTTTAAAAAAACTAATAATATATTTTAAATTTCCATCCAAAATCTCTTAAAATATAGGATTTGCTTATGTTGGTGGAGCATGTGTTGTAAATAAACGTCTTGAAAAAGTTAATAGTGTTGCAATTATTGAAGATACTGGCGGTTTTAGTGGAATTATTGTAGCTGCACATGAAGTTGGTCATCTGTAAGTTTGTCAATTTACTAGTCAATCAATTTTTAATGTTGATTTCGTTTAATTATAAAATTCAATTAATCTTATTTTTATTTTTATATTTAGTTTGGGAGCTGTTCATGATGGTTCACCACCACCAAGTTATTTAGGTGGTCCAGGCGCACAAAAATGCCGATGGGAAGATGGTTATATAATGTCAGATTTACGTCATACTGAAAGAGGTTTTCGTTGGTCACCATGTACAATACAAAGTTTTCATCATTTCTTGAAGTAATTAAATTAATTTAAATTTAAATATTGTTCCCATTTAATTTAATTTATAATTTCATGCATAATTTTATTAGTGGTGATACAGCAAGTTGTTTGCACAATGCACCACATGAAGATAGTGCATTAGGTAGAGCATTGCCTGGTACATTATTATCATTGGATGCACAATGTCGAAGGGATCGTGGTACATATGCATGTTTTAAGGATGATCGTGTCTGTGCACAATTATTCTGTTTTGATTCACAAACAGGATATTGTGTCGCATATCGACCGGCAGCTGAAGGTTCCTCATGTGGCAGTGGAGTGGTATATATTTGATTGTTTTTTTTTGTTCTAATTTCATTTAATTGTGCATTTTTCATATTTTTTTAGCATTGTTTGGATGGTAGATGTGTTGCAGCCCATACAGCTGCGTATACACAACATGTATACCGGCAAGCATATAAGTAAGTTTTTAGATAATTTATTTTATTATTTATAGCACTTTCTTTATTGTGGGATTTAATTGATCTTAAAAAAAAATTGAGAAAAAAAATGTGGATAAATTTTATTAAAATAAAAAAAAAGGTTAAAAATATTGTAAGGTTTAGGGAAAATTTCTGTTTCAAATACGAATTAGAATTTTATAAACTTTGTATTGTATAATATATTTTTTCTTTGTAATGGACAAGATCTCTAATGGTTAAAATCACTAGTGGATGAAATCCCTAGTTTACAAAATTTCTAGTAATTAAAAGAACTAGTGGACGAAATCACTAGGGGACGAAATTTAATTATTTGTCCGTTCTATATTAAAAATTATTTAAATTTGGTTTTACAAAGTTCAAAAACTTTAACTCTTGAGCTATTTGAGCTAATACAACAGTTAATTCGTGTTCTTAAACAGAAATTATACCAAAAACAACCTCAATGTCAATTTTTTTCTTTGGTAACACAGAACGAAAACGTAAGTAATTTTCAGATTGAAAATGTAAAAATGTTTTTTTTTTTGTTTTGTTTTAACTAATTTGTATTTTAACAAACACAATTATTAACACAAATTTGTATTTAAAAAAAACACAATTATTGCCCCCACCACTACTACAAAAACACAAAAAAAAAAAAAAACATTAAAAAAAATATAGCAACGAAGATGAAGATGAAAACGAAGATGACGAAGAAGATGAGGAAGAGGATGATGATGAAGAAGACGATGATGATGATTATAATGAATCAACACCAATAAAATCATTAAATACTACACCAACGTATTCCAGTTCAACAACAGCACCGACAACTACAACTAAATTAATACCCATAATAGCAATATCGTCTACAATGACAACAACAACTCCAGAACCAACAACAATAGTTACTACAACAAATACTACAATAGTTACTACAACAAATACACCAACAATACACTCCACACAAACAATATTACAAATTCATGAAAATATACCAACGACAACAATAAAAACAACGAAATTATTAACAACAAAACATCCAACAAATTTAAATCCATTTTATTATGGTATATCGAAATTAAAATCTCAACTAGAACAACATCAACAACATAACACAAATCACACAACAACTTTAACCACAATTAATTTAAATAATAGAAATAGAAATATTAGTAATAAACAATTATCATTAAAACCAATTATAAGAAAACCATTTGATTATTATTTAAATTTATATAATATTAAATATCGTAATAGTCATAGTAGTAATAGTCCTTATTATAGTTCATCAACAACAATTGCTACTACAACTACAACACAACAAACACCAATTATTTCAACAACAACAGCTGGTACAACATTAACAAATAAATTACATGAAATTGATGGAAACTATGATAATATTAATGATGATAATGTTAATAACAATAATAATGACGATAATGATGGTGATGATGATCCTGATTTTGGTTTAAAATTCAACAATAATAATAATCCATCAACAACACAACGTAGTTATATATTTGGTGGACGTTCAACAACACGTAGTTCATTTTTTGAATCATATTTTCGTAAATTAACAACAAAAATTCCAAATTATGATAATTTTGGAAAATATTTTCGTCGTATAAATATTAGTAGTAGTAGTAGTAGCAGTAGTAGTAGTAGTAGTAATAATAATAATAATAATAATAATAATGATAATAATAATAATCATTCGTCTGTTGCTCAACAACATCAACATTTACCAGCTACAGCACCATCTTATTCATCTAATTATTTGGGTGACAATAGTAATTATTTACCTGTTAATGTTTCTGTGACAGAACGATATAAATAAAAATATTTTTATTTTGTTATCGCTTATTTAAAAACAACAAAAAACAAAAATATTAATTTAAAATTTATTAATATTATATTTTTTTTTTTTGTTACTTTTAATTTAAAAATATTTAAATATGTGTGCTCTAATTTAATTTATTCTTTCTTTTTTATTTTATTTTTATTCTTGCTCTTTTAAAAAAACAAAAATTAAATATACAAAATACACAAACCAAAAAAAAAAAAAACTATAAAAATTTGTAATAAAACAAATCATTCCCGCACCAAAAGAAATAACGCTATCAAAAAACTACGCGATTTTTTTCGGGTAAGAAAAATGATTTTAAAAACATTATTTTTCATAATTTTATATACATTAAAAATAAAAAAAATAATAATACAAAACCAATACACCACAATAAACACACACACTCACACATTATTAATCAAAAAATTAATATATTGGATTTTTAAAATTAATAAAAATAAATTATCAAAAATTTTTATATATAGATTGGCATTCATTTTGAAAATTATTAAAATTTAAAAATTTACATTTATGTTTTGGGCCATTCATTTCAAAATTTTATTTAAATTACTTATATATTTTTTAAAATTTATAAATTATTATTTTTTTTTTAAACAGAGTAACAGAAAATTACCATATTTTACATACGCACATATACAAACACTACATATAAACATTATGCAATAAATTATTTTATAATAATATGCTGAGTACATTACAGAAACTGCATAAATAATAATAATAATATGTAATAAAAAAAAAAAAATTGACAGCATCATAAAAAAAAGGATAAAAATATTAAAAAAAAAAAAAAAAACTTAAAATGTTGGGGTATCAGAAAGCATTTTTAATCTTAATTTGAGCCAGAGAATTTAAATTCTAAATAATAGAAAAATTCTCCTTCATTTTTATAATTTTTTTATTTATTTTTTATTTTTATTTTTTATTTTTTTTTTTTTATAATTTTACATTTTTTTATTTTGCAGCACTACATTTTTCGACGATCCATTTTAAAAAAAAATTTAAAATAAACATTTTTTATAACCGATATCAAAAAATACATTTACATTTAAATTTGAATTTAGTTTATTTAATAAATTTTTGTTTTTATTTATATTTCAGAAATCATTATTTATTTATTGCCTTGAAATTTATTTTTTGATTTATTTTTGGAAATAATTGTAAATATAATTTGTGAAACGAGATTTAAATATTTTTATTCATTTCTTTAAATTTTCCTATTATTTAATACAAATTGTAAATAATTTTTTTTATATTATTTTCTTTTCTATACATAATACTTCAACTATCAAATGTCAAAATAATATTCCAATTTCTTCTATATAATAGCAATTTGGGTTCAAATTCGTCCTTTCAAATTTTAAATTTGTCTTTTTATTTTTCAATTTCGCCATTTTATTTTTAAAATTCGTTTTTTTTTTTAGTTTACTTGCTTTAGATGTTTGTAAGTACAATGTTTAATTAATTTGTTATATTTAATGATTTTTGTATACGAGAATTAAGTCTAACATGTTTCATAAAGTTTAATATTTATGTTATACGTTATTACGGATAGAGCAGTATATAACCAGCGAAATTTTGAGCTCTAATTATTACATCTGTATGGAAGCGATACCTTCGCTGGAAATCACTTAGAAATATTTTAACTAATTAAATTAATTGAACATTTGTAATAAACTTACAAACATGTAAAGAAAGAAAATAAAATAGACGAATTTGAAAAGTAAAATTACGAATTTGACCACAAAATTCTATAAACTATTCGACTAAATAATTTTCTATATTTATTACTACCTTAAAATTACTGCTTTTAAATAGTTTTCTAAGGTCAGGATCATAGAAAACAGAAATATCGTAAAAAACATAAATCGAGGCATAAAACGAGAATTTATTCTCAGATTTTCATCTGATTTATTTGACAATTTGATGATTTCTTTGACAGTTACTAAAACTAAATTGACATTTTATATTAAAGTTTTGACTTATGTGTTGTGAACTATTAAACTTTTGACAATTTTATTATTATTATGCTTTTCATTTTTATGTTTACATTATTATTTTTACCATTCAACTTATTTATTTTTTATAAACATAGTTTTTGCTTATTATACTTTCAAAAAATTGCTTTGTTTTTTAGTTGAATTCATAAAAATATTTTCATTGATTTTAAGCTTATTTTATTTTTTATTTATTTCATTTAAAATAATTTACATTTGCCTTAATTTTATTTAATTGTATTGCTCATTAAAATACAAGTACTCATTCAAAAATGTTACTACTAAAATCTACAAAATAAAACGTTGCGTTCCTTTATAATGTATATATATTTTACAAACTTTTGAGTTAAGTTGATCAGTTAAATGTCGATTCATTAAGTTAATAAATATTTTGGAAAGATATGGATTACCACAATTTGAATGTCATCGAATCATAAAAGATTCACTTTTATGAATTCTTTTAGAAAATTACTTTTAAAAGTTGTCCAAACAACTATACTAACAAAAAAAAAATTTTTAATTTTTAATTATGTTAAACAAAAGGAAATTTATAAAATTTTATAATAATAAAATATTATTATAAAATTTATATCAAATTTCATATTAATGTAACCTGAAGCTATACTTAATGAATCGAATTTATCGTAACGTAACTAATCAACTCAATATATATATACATTACTCAATCTAGTTACATAACTCAATATTTATTATTGTGGAATAGTAGTTAAACACATTTAATAGTAGTTAAATTCATACACAACATTACACATTTAAAACAAGTTAAAAAAAACATTTATAATCTCGTTTCACTAACAAAATTATTTCTAAATTAAGTCAAAAAATACATTTTAACACAAAACACATTTAATTATTTTAAGTAATTTTATTTTTATTTTATATTTTAATTAATCTCGATTTATTTCGATTTTCTTTTTTCTATTTACAGTGGGAAATAATTAAAAACAATTTTTTTTTAAAAAAAAAAAAACATTTAGAGCTCAACACAAAGTACCAACGAAATATTAAATTGCCATTATTTTAAAAATAATAGCTAGATTGTTTTTGTTTAAATTAAAAAAAAAAAGTAAAAAAATAAGAAAAATAATTTAAAAACAACAAAAAAAACTAAAAATATGTAAAATTTTAGTACGACTTTGACTGCAACACAATAACAAAAAAAAAATTATATAAAAAATAATATTTAAACAAATTTTATATGTGATAATAAGTTTGTTTTATTAATCATAAAATAAAAAAATATATCTAAAACTAAAAAAAATATTTTGCATCCTAAAAGTTTTTATAAATCAATTTTACAAACAAAAAAAAAACAAGATAAACAACGAAATATTAATTCATAAAAGTGAAATATATATAAAAAAAAAAATAATATTTTTAAATTTTTTTAGAAAATTTATTTTTCTTTTTATAGTAGTAATTAAATTTATTTTAATTTAATTAACAAGAAACATGGTTTTTATATTAAAAGTAAACAAACAACAAAAATAGTCTAATTTATAAGAATTTATTATTTTTATTGAATTAATTACGTAACAAATAATTTTAATTTTACGTATATAATTTCTAAAAAAGTGTTTGGAAATTTATTTATGAAAACAAAAATAATTGTCATAAAACTAATTTTCGGGAAAATAAAATTTAATATTTTAATATGGTCAGTAAACTACAAAGTTAAAGAATTTCCAAATTATATACTTAATAGTCTACACAAAATTTTACAGAATTCAGTAGATTTTGACAGTTGCTGTTGTCAGTATTTGAAAAAATATTGAAAAATCTCGTTTTCTTGAGCGCAAAAAATTCAAATTTATAATTGACTCAGTCAAAAAATATCAAAATTTTATATAAATTCAATTTATTATATAGAAACATAATTTTTACTGACCATTTATTAAATATTAAATTAAAAAAAAAAAATTAAAATTTACATTTACAACTTATTTAATTTGTCAAAAACCAATTTTATGAAAATACGAAAAATTTCGCAGTATTATTAAAAAAAAAAAAAACCAATATAGTTAAAAAAAAATATATTCAGAATAAATTGACATTTTTAAAACTTTATTTTTTAGTACAATAGTTTAGAGAATATAATAAAAATCTAATTCGATTATTTTCGTTTCATGTAATTATATAGACAGTGTTAAATAATTTTTTTCTGCTTTAGATTACAATCGTTAAAATATCGCCATTAGATTTAATTTAATTATTTTATTTTTTATATTATTTAAGTTGTCCGTTTTTGAAAAACGATCATTTTAAAACTATAGAATTTATCATTAATCGCAAAAATTTTATAATATAAAACACATAAAATATAATGGAAAAATGAAAAAAAAAAAAAAAAATTTAAAAGAAAATATTAATCAATAAAATTAAATGGGCTTTTTTATCACTCCTACAAAATTGGCATATAAAATGCGTTAAAATGAATTAAATGCCTTATTAATTATATTAATTTTTCTCATATTTATAAGATAAATAATAATAAAAATTTGTAAAAAAAAACTGAAGTATATAAATGTATTGTGCTCAATCAGAAATAAAAAATACTTTTTATAAAAAAAAAAAACATTTCTATAGTTATTATAAAGTTGACAGTCTTCTGACAGCACTGGGAAACCCCCAATTTATGACTTATAAAAGAATGATAGCATATATGAATATGTATCCATTTTTTTTTTAATTATTTCAATACCTTTATTTCCAAGTCATCATGAAACGAACTCATGGTAAGGGGCCACAAAAATTGTTTTAAATATGGCCTAATGAATGATTCAAGTCTCGATTTTAACAAATTTAGTATGTGATATGAACTCGCTGTCGACGATTTAGTCATATAGAATTTTGGCAATAAGAGGTAGAGTGAAAGCAGTATTTAAAATTAAATATGATCGAAAAATATAAATGAATAATTACATAAAATAATTATATTATCTAAAATAATTTGATATTTGGAAAAAATAAACTTTTTTTAGTTGTAAAGGCTAAAATTAATAATACCTACAATCTAATTTTTTGTAACATTAATAAAAAAGCTGCTAATTAGAGGTATCTTAGAAAACTCGCAGTTATGTTCAAAAGTGATTTGTATCCAAGAGGTTTTTGTAATTAATTTTATAGACACCAACTACATTACACAGCTAATATGTGTATCAAATTTAATTAAAATCGGATAATATTTACCATACAATCTAGAACATATGAAATAATAATTGGAAATTTTAGCACGACCTCCTAAAGCTCTACCTTGGTCAACACATTAGACTTATTATAACATGTCCTTTATTACATACAAGAATGATTTACGAGTATTAGAAGAGATTTTATTGCAATGAAACAATATACATTTTATCATATTCTGAGAGGCAGATCTTAAAACTCTATTTTCTACACACATGGATCCAGATTAGTGTGGGACTGTCTTCATAACCTAATACTTCTGGCTAAATATAATCTGACTATATATAATCTTAATTGTGTGTCTGAACACATAAGAATTGAAGAGGCAGATCGCCTTGCAAAAACTAGTTGACCGGTAAACCAAGACCACACTCATATTAGTCTAGTTTTATTTCAGCCAAAATACATATTTTGTATTTTTAATATTTTGGCTGAAGACAATCTTAGTTCACATAATAATAAATATTGAAATTTATACAGCTATAGTTATTAGAGTAGCTTTTTATCCATTCAATATCGATTATTAAAATTACCGTCGTTTACTATATCATAATAAAGAACCATATTTTATAATACATAATTTAAATATTCATTGCTCAAAATTTGGAATTAATTAAAAATGTACTTTTTAGCATCGAGAATTCGATTTTAGAGTAAAACTAATTAGTTAAAAGCCGATTTAAGAGAATGCGACCGTTAAATATATTAATTATTGATTATAAATGAATTATTGATATTAAATGGATAAATATTGATAATGAATGGACAAAACAGAAAATTGCAGAATATTTAAAACACAAAAGATCAGTTAATTGAATATTTAAAAGATTACCCGCAGTATTCCGGAGAAAATATATGGACTTTATTTTTCTAAAGTTAATTAAAATCATTGTAAAAGATTTAAAATTTGTTTATTATTTCTCGATCAAATTGACCAAATTACAGAAACTGGACAACAAATTATTTCACTACTCTTTCCATTTCACCGCACATTTTATAACGATTTGTTTCAAAAATATCTAATTTTATTCTGCGTCAGCTCTTTAAAAACGAATCGTTATTATAGCCATCAACTCAAGTATAGCCCTCTAAATTTTAAAATTCAAATTAGAATTGTTGTTGACCAAAAAAAAACCATGAGATATCGTCAATGATACAAACCCATGCAAATGCAATCCTAATACAAACTAATTGTTAGTTAGGGTCTCAATTAATGACAATTAGATAATTAAATTCTACAAATAAAAAAAAAGACACGAATATTTCCTCTGGATCTGAAACTACCGACTCCAAATTTTATAAGCATAATCTAATTTCATTGAAATTCTTTAGCAACATATTGCAGCCTGAGCTATGGACCCCTTTGATTTTCTGGGTTTAAATAAGTCTTTTTATGGGTTCAACCCATTTCACGTTTTTACACGTTTTGAAGATCGGTAACTTCGAATCTGCAACAGAATAGACTGGGTAATATAGCAATTATGATTTTTTTGCATTATTATAATTTTAAGAATATAATGTCAAATGAACAAGTTGAAGCTAAAATTCCGAAAATTGTTTCTATTCGTGGTTTTCAAAGTTCTTAATAAAAAAAAATGTTTTGATATGGTTTTTAAACAAATTCTAACCAGTCTTTCTTTTGAACAGATTTTAACCACTCCAAACAATATTATGATTTATGAATCATGCAATTGTTTTCATATGCACAGTTTGAAACTAAAGCATTATTTTAAATTTTATAATTTTATTTAAATATCCGTTTGATTGAAAAGGAGGAGGGAGCTACAAAAAGCTGGTCTAGCTCTAAGTTAACAAAAACTTTTTTGAGCCACCCCAGAATGTTAGTTGGTTATATATGTTTAGCCAGTCAGCTATGCTAGAATAAGGTTATTTCGTCAATTATATAATCACATTTATTGTGAAATGAGTTGTTTTCTTACACTAAAAGGAAATAACATTACATTTTGAATATTTAAAAACAACATTAGAATTACTAAGTAGGTACAACTTCAAGAATTATAAGGACGTAGAGTTTGAATGTTGTTTGTAACTATTCTTTGATACAAACTAAACATTTTCCTAGTCAACATATTTTTTATGATATAACGAGAACTGATAAGAATGACGTAATCATTCAAAATATTTGGGTATTAATAATTTCCTTGTTATTCGTCGCAATTATGTTATTCGTTGCTCTAATTAAATGAAAATGGATACCAATTGGTAGTTTGCAAAGCAAGAGTAACCTTTATGCAAAATATAGATTAAAAATTTAATTAGATGGTTTTAAAAAAATTTATACTTTTCGAGCTATATCAGTATCTAAAAAATGACAATAAAATTATAATTTTATACTATGATCATAAAAATACCATATTTAATTTATTTTTATTTAAGAAAATATTAAAATTACATATAAAACAATTCTGAAGAAATAGCACTTTTCCCAATCACCAAATCATATCACAAACCACATGCCTTAATTTTTCCCTGGTAATGGTAAATATCTATTGTATGTCATTAAATTACGAATCAATGCAGCACAAGAAATCATACAAATCATTCCAGCTGGCATCATTTTACCAGATTTCGACCATCGTGCACCCATTACACCAGCCAAAACTAATGATGTACAAAGTTGAAGTATTGGTTTTGGTGGATCTTGCGAATTTAAATGTGCACCATATCCTAAAATGCCACCAAAAACAAGACCAGCACCAAGTGAAGGAACTGAACCTATAATCAAATACGTTTTCTGTACAAAGAAAATGTTATTTAAAAGAAATATAGAACATACCTGCTTTTACGTAACCCATTATTCCTCCGGCTGCAACAGTTGCAGCATATAAATAACCAATTAAATCAACCGGCATTTTGTAATATTTTTTAATATATTTTAATAATGAAAACAATTGAACTTTTTTTAAGAACGAAACTTTCCAGTTCTGCGATAACTTTGAATGATTTGATAGTTGTGTCTTTTTTATTTGTTAAAAATGACATATAAATGACATTTATATTGAAATGTCAAAAAACCGGTCGTTAATATTGATATAGTTTTCGAATAATTTATAAATTACACAATTACAAAGTGCAATAGCAATAGTTATAACTTTACTTACTTGAATTAAATTTTAAATATTTCCTCTGGATTTTGAGATAACTTATTTTACGACACATTAACACATTTAATTATTTACTTTGAATTTGTATATTTTTATGGATTTGTAAATATCGACTGTACCGCCAAAATTAAGTGAAATATGTCATTTTATTTGACTATGTTTATGCGGCTATTTTAATTTATCGGAATTTCGCAATATATGGAGTTTTGCTCCATCATTCGTATTCGTTTGAGTCTTGGTTCTATTCCCTCTTAGGAAGAAAAAATATTTAAAAAAAAACACATTTGACAAAACAAAAACTTACTATCAACCTATTAAGGAAACGAATAGCCGGCAATAGAGTCAATTGTTCATTTCATACAAATATACAGCTTTGACGAACCGAAATCGTGAAAATAATCACAAGAAAAAAAACGTTTCGCAGAGATTCGTTTTGTTCCGTTTATAGTACACCGACTGCTTTTATACCTTAAGCCAAATTGAATGAAATACTATTAGCAATACGTAGTACGTCTTAATTTTGCTACTTGGAGAGTAGGGAAACCTATATTTATACCCGGGCCGGGCTAGCTATAAATTCAACTATAAAAAGTTGTATCTTTTGGCATGATGGTTTTTTATTAGAAAGAATTTGATTTTCGAGTTGTAGCAAGACAATTTAGATTATTATTAACAAAATTGTATTCGAAATCGGAACATAAGCTGTAATCACAGCAGCTCCGTCAACGTCGTGTTGAAAACTATAAAATACACAGCTAAAAATTTTAATTTTAAAAATTTTAAAATTTTAAATTATGAAGTAGAATTAAGTAGCATCAATTCCGTAAAAAAGGTAACGAAGCAGCAACAGAAAAGTTCCTTTTAAAGCGTGCAATGTAAATTAAAATTTTAGGTGACCGTCAACGGTCATAGGTGGTGACATAATGATTCCGACTTATTTGAATTTTATAAATTTTGCGACATGTTTATTATAAACGAATATATAATTTTAATAAATAAAATTAATTAATATATGGTTTAAGTTTAATACAAAATATGTACATATATATCTTTTCCAAACATAAAAATTCACTTTTCGTATGCCGCATACTGGCGTTAACATGAATGTCGCCAGAAAAAAAAAATGGGAATCACTGACATATTTATCAGACTATATAATCGATGTATAAAAATATATCGTTATTCAATTGTGTCTCTTACGCTGTGGTTACACTAGACATAAATTCCTGATAGAAATGTTAGACATTTCTATCTGATATTTTTTTTTTGACAGGTAAAAAAAACACGCTGGCTATTTGATGTCAGATATTTCTGTCTAACATTTCATTTTAATCATGTCGTCACCAAGAAAACAATTAGCTATAAAAATATTAAAATAAAAATATTTTTAATAATATAGTTGTTCACACCTCAATAATATGTATCTTTTATTTATTTAGTAGTAAACTATTTTTTTCCGCCAAATAATTACCCCAAAGTTATTAAATTTTAAATTTCAGGATCAAATATTACATTTTTATCAAATATCGCCATTTGCAAATTAACAAATGTCAAAAAAAATCTACAAAAAAATCTGAAAAGTTGTCTAGAGAAAAATCGTGATTTTTCTGTCGGGAAAGAAATCCTGTCTGGTTTACACTTGACATTTCGTAGACAGAACATATGTTCTGTCTAAGAAAAAGTCTAGTGTAAACCGCAAGTTAGTGTTATTATATCGTTATTCATTATGGCTTTATAATATATCACATAACGTTATCAAATTAATCAATAAAGAAAGCTCACAGTGTCATATAGCTTTATTTTAATAACAGATTTATATAATGTATATATCACTACGTAGCGTTGATTTGCGTTAGTGTTCTTTTTCTCTATACACTTTTTGCCACATCCACAGAAAATATTTTTAACAAAATCATTCTCAATCGTTTTCGTCGTACAAGAAACCTCTCTGGTTCAGGGTCGAAATATTTTTTTACTATTTATTAATCGTTATCGGCTGATAACGTTGTTTTATGACTGGTTACCTGAATATGATGTCCATTTCTAAATAATTCCACATTTTTTACAAAACCATAGCTTATATCTCGAAACTGGCAATTGCAACATTAAACTGTTTGTAGTCTATAAAATGGCTAGAGTTTTTAATTTCTACAATATTAAAAAGATCAATGAACCCAATATAATAAATAGCTATATAAAAAATTTAAAATATATTTTTTCTATTGATATTATGCATATTCTTTTGAAAAGTAATAAAAAATCAATCAAAAATGGTTCAGAGTGAATTTTGTATTATAATTAAGTAAAGAATTAAGTTGTTCCCAAAATGCGAAAATTTATGCGATTTTTGTATAATTGTTTTGCGTTATTCTATTATATATTGCTTTGCTTGGACGTAAAAAAAATGTGTTGGGTCTTTCTGAACCAGATTGTAGCTCTCCCATAATTCTATGTTAAGGTGATACGTTTTAACATTGTAGAAAATTTCTAATGTTCTCTACACTAGAATATTACAAATACGATATGGAGCATTCGCATTCAACATTGATTCATTTTATACAAAAACTTTACAAGAATAATTTTGTGTTTTGTTTCATAAAGGTTCTCCAGGGACTCTTTCGTAATATAAGTAACAGTATTTCAATATTTCAAAAACAAATTGGGCTAGTTGGAGATTGGAGTGAAGGACAATAATTTTTAACTATACTCAAATATTATTCATAGCATATTTAATAATTTAAAATAATAAATAATATGAAAAATTTAAATATCGAATATTTAAATATAAAATACAGTAAATAAAAAATGCTTACCCCTAATATTTATAATAATAGTTAATTATTTTTTTTAAAAAAAAATCTAATTTATAAAAATAAATAGAAAGTTTTATTTAAATTTTTAGGAAAAAATCTCAATTTTATTGATACATTCACATTTTTAAATCAAAGTTAATGTTTTATATATTTATATATAATAAAATGTATCTTAAGTAATTGTTAAAAATGTTTTTTATTTAATAATTAATAACAAAACAAACTATCTAAATATCCTAGAACAAACTATATTATTGATTATTTGATTCTTAAATGTATATTTTTTAAAAATATAGTAATTTAAAATTATATAATTTATTTAAATTAAAAATATCAATTTAATA
>OY987259.1:25500427-25533441 GCA_963920725.1 Rhamphomyia laevipes | reverse complement strand
CAAAATCGTAGCTCTAAATAATAAAGAAAAAAAATAAAAGAAATTTTTATTTTACTAAAAATTTGTTAATAAAAATGAGGGTTAATATTCTTTCCAAAAAACTAATATAATATATTTTATATAATTTTATTGTGGTTTAAATATATATGTAAATATAATTTTATATAATAAAATTTTTCATTGAATTTTGAAATGGTAATATAATATAAATTTAATATATTTAAAAAAAAAAAAAAATCAATATAATTTTATTTCAAATAATTTAATTCTTCAATTAGAAAATACATACCACATTATAATTATGAATTTGTGTGTGATAATTTTTTTTTTTATTATAATGGTAGGAGTTACAGAAAATTTGAGGAAAGACTACTATTTTATATTTTTTTTATTAATTGCATCCTGGAAATGAAATTATACAAAATAATTATATATTTTTTGTTTTAGAAATTTTTTATTGTTAATGAAATAATTCTGATATATTTTATTTGATAACAAGAATTTAAATATTTGTGGTTAGCTTTATTAAGTGTATAATTTTACCGAGGTAAAAATAATAAATTTATATGCCCAATAAATAATTAAAACCGTTGTCAGTTCACAATCAACAAAATAGCCTTAACATATTCATTAAGGCTATTGGTCTTAGTAATATCAGCGAATGTAAAACTTATTCCGAGTTTATAACCTTTAGAACTAAATGAAAATGGAGTAGATGGTCATCAGGTTTCGGTGGTGATGGAGCACGATTTGCAGATTTACCATTCCATTTTTAGAAATCCAATAAACGTACCTAATTTCGCTTGAAAAAGTTGTTGCATGATTTTAGAGTCGTATAATAATCGCATCGAAAAAAATAATTTAAATTTAACTTTAGATTAAAATTGATGTACATTTTAAATAGCAAAATTAGTAAATTTATACCTCAATAATTGAAATGTTGATGAAAATAATTATATTTCGATTTGGTAACTGATGTAAAATTTGACTACTGAAATATTTATTCATTATTTGTTCCCAATTTGTATGTAAAATAAAAAAAAGTATGTTTTTATTGAAAAATATATAGAGAAGATTAAATTAATACACAAATTTTAAGGATGTTTAGCTAAGAAATTAGTCTTAAAATGTTTATTTTACATGTTATCTAGTTTTAAAGGATAACACGGAGATAGGACTGGTAAACTGAGTCATCTGAATATTTATACATTTTTTTAAATAGATTTTCAAGGACTGCCTGCCGTATATTATAGAAAAATAATCCTTTTTCTTAATATCACTAATTTTTTATTCGAAATACAACAATCGACAAAAAATTTAAAGTGAATTGTGACATTAAAGTTGTAAAGACTACGAAAATAGTCCCAAAACAAAATGAAAAATATTAGCGCGCGATTTTCTGAATTATAACAATATGAAATTTTAGATAAATCGAAGAGTTTACAATTTGGAGTTTTGAATTGTGAAATTTCGTACCTACCCCGCCATTTTTATATAAATATGTTGTATTAAAATATTTATTATATTTTTTCAAAACAAAAAAAAAATTAAAAAATCAAAAATTTATACTTGCGGTATATTTAGACAGCTGTGTGTATGTTTAGAAGATATATATTTTAAAATTCTATTGTTTTTATATATATTTTATATGTATATATATTTACTCGATAAGAGCTGAGCATACTAGGAAGGATGCACAAAAAGCTGAAATTACTTCATTATTATTATTATTATTATTAATTATTTTAATATATTTTATATATCTATATAATATAATTTTTATTTAATTTTAATAATGTTTATAATATTTTATTTTGTAAATTTTGTATAGTAATATTATTATTAAAAATTACCCAAAATTTTTTTTTAATATATATAATTAATATATTATTTTTACCTTGCTACACAAAAAACTCTTAAAATTAATTTTATTTATTATTTAATTATGTGTTGAGAGAACTTACATAATTTTACAATATCTTTTTTTTTTTTTTGTAATTAAATATGGACGGATTCTTAAGTTTAGAACTACTGTGAGTGACTGCAATTAAATTAGTTTTGATATTTAAAATTTTTACAATTTTTTTTTTTTTTTTGTCGTGATAGTTTCTCAAAAAATTTGTTATTTAATGAGTTTTTTTATATAATTTTTAGTAAAATAATTAGCAGTACTAAATTTAAGAACTCGTCCCCTCTTTTCCTATAAAATACAAGAAAAGTAATTTTTTTTTAGTTTCAAATGCGAATGAAATGGAGAAAATGAAATGAAAATATTTTTTTTTTTTTTGTGAAAACTTTACAAGTGATATTTTTTTATGTGAAAAATTTAATATTATATAAATTTACAATATATTCCGATATTTTTTTTTTTATATTGAGGCACACAATATTTCTCAAAATAGTTTTAAAAAGGTTCAATAAATTTTACAGTTATTTGCATTTAATATTAATATTTTCCAAAAATTAGTTTTCGGAAGACGTTATTTTTCATATATTTTTTTACTTAAAATCATGTTACGTTTTCAAATATTTTTAATTTCAAATATCGGAAAAATTGCTTACAAGTTTTTATTTTTTTAGAGATAATTCTAGAAAAATATCAAATTTAAAAAATAAAATAAAGTTTATTACAAATAATATATTATAATGCAAATCAAGTTTTTACAAATTACCAAAATTTCATACGTTTCTCCGCTTCAATTTTTAAGTTGATTTGATAATTGATGACTGATTTCCTTAATTTTTGGATGATGGCAAATTTGATTAGTTGATGAATTCAACGAGAAATGTCATTATAATCAAAAAAACAATCCGTCCATACATTTATAAATTTGAATATTTCCTTATTTTTATATATATATATATATATATATATATATATATATATATATTGTGAATATATTTTTAAATTTTATTTAAATATTGATTATATGTAAATTTTATTCAGTATGATTTAAGTAATATATTTATTAATATTTTTAAATATATATAATTTTAAAAAAGTATTTAACGACCTCTTTAACTCTATAGAATATTGTTCCTTATTCAGTAAATTATTCAAAGCAAAAAAAAAATGTTCAATATTGAATGACGACGATGAAGATTAATTTAAGTTACACACAAAAATTGTAGTTTTTTTTTAAAAAATATTTTCAATCTGGCCACTGTTCACACTGTTTATGTTTTTTAATATATATATACATATATATTTTAAATACATTTATTTAAACATCATTTTAATTTTTTAAGTTCTGTAAGAAATTAGTAATTTTGTATGGTATTCTTAAATTTTTATAAAATAAAATAAAAAAAAAAAATTATAACAAAATTAAAACATAATTTTTGAAGAAAATAATGAGAAAACTTTTAACAAACATAAAAAATTATGAAATATATTTATATAATAATATATTTTTAATAAAAGGCAATATAATTTAAATGCAATTTAATTTTTATGGTAAATTATAAAAGAATTAAAATCAAAAAAATTATGTTTTTTTTTTAAATAATTAACTTACCTCTTAAATATTTTTAAATACAAAAAAAAAATATTTTTTTATTTAATTCTTCTCATTCTGCTGATTATTTTGTCCACCACCAGGTTGTGGCGGTTGCGGTCCACCTGGATAACCACCATAGGTACCATATGGTGTTTGAGGATAACCACCCTGTCCAGCTGCAGCGGCTGCTGCAGCAGCTGCATAATATTGTGAGTATTGTGCATATTGACCGGCTGGCATACCTTGGGGATAACCCGGACCACCGGCACCAGGTTGTTGAGGTGCACCCGCTGGATTTTGAGACGGAGGTTGCCCACCACCACCAGCAGCCTGATAAATAAAAAAAAATGTATTATAATTAATTACATATATGTATATTATTATGTTTTAATTCTTACTTTTTGCACTTGAATTTGTTTTTCAATTGCTTCCGCTTCTTCAATTTTACCCATACTTCTATAATATTCAGCCCATTGTGCACTAAAATCTTGACTTGATTGTCCGGCAGCTTGTTGTTGTTGCATTTGTTGTTGTGCACCGCCCATTCCTTGACCATGCATACCAGCCGCACCATTCGTACCATTTTGTGCGGCACCGGGCATTTGTACAACACCAGCAGCTGCAGCAGCTTGTTTTGATTTTAATTGTTGCTCAATCATTTCAGCTTCTCGTGTCATTCCCATTGATCTGCACAAAGAAAAACACACGCAAACACAAATTAATCAACAATCAAGTTTTTTAGAATTATTTAAGTAATTCAATCATTTTTGCACATACGAAGTTTGCGATAAGTACAAATAAAATTTGATTTTACATGATCTACAATTTAAACTCAAACTTACTTGTAATACTCTATCCATTGTGCTGAATAATCTGGAGCTGCACCACCTGCAGCATTCATTTGTACTTGTTGCTGTTGTTGCGATTGATCCCATCCACCAGCCTGTGGATAACCCCATTGTTGTTGTTGTTGGTATGCAGCTGGATTTGAATTTTCATTTTGCATATTATTATAGCCACCAGCAGCACCACCCCCTGCATGATTTGGTGCAGCATTACCAATTGGTTTACGTGACAATACAACAACATCAACATTAATTTTCTCAGCAATCATTTGTCTGGCATGTTCAATTTGTTCTGGTGTACCTTTGCATTTAAACATTTTCTCTGATGGTGGATTAACAGCACTGCGATCCATTTCACAATATGCACCAGATTGTTGATTAATAAGTTTTATTGTTTCACCACCACGTCCAATTACAATCTGCACATAAATATTGAAAAAATATAAACTATGCATCGAGCTTAAATATTTCATTATTCAGCTGATTGACAGACATAATACACAAATTTACAGAAGATAAATTCACACCTAATATAAAAGAATTTTGCTAAATGTGTGTGTAATCACATATGTAATAGCAATAATAAGACATACAGAATGTTTGACAATCGAACTAGGGGATTCTTTTACTCAATTCGAGCAAATAATTATATGGAGCTCTACATTCAACAACTGAGTCTTGTTTGAAGCAGAGTTGTTAAATAAGCAGTAACATAACTAAATCGGTAAATCAAATATTTAATGCATTTTTATTTTTACTAATAATATTTACTGAAATGTCTCAAGTACAAAATACCTTGTAATACTGCAGTAATGCATCATTATTTTAAATGCACTAATGCAATACTTTACTGTATTCCAGTAATTCTCAAAAAAAAATTTAATTACTTTGAAATATAATATTTTTACTTTTCAATGAAGTACTTAGAAGTACTAACACAATATTTAATAATTAGTACCATTTTTTGTAACAAATAATAATAAAAAAGAATATAATTTAGTTACAATGAAGTGCTTAGTCGTTTTGTTGGTAAATTAAAATTATTTTTATAAGCGTCCGCAAAGAATCGGGTTCTGAAGTGGAGAAAAGTGGTATTCGTAATATAAATAATATTCAAAAAATATTGCAAAGTATAATTACAAATTTTTCATAGTTACTGGAATGCAGCAAAAAGTAATACATTACTTTTAATGCAGTTCAAATATTTCATTATTGCAGTATTACAAGGTATTTTATACTTAAAACTTTTCAGTATGACAATACAGTATTGCGTTAAAGTAATTCAAAAGAAATAACTGGTACTGCAGTAATGATGTTGATCACATTACCAAAATAATGCATTACTTAACAACTCTGCAGTGAAGTATCTACTTAATAACAAATATTCAATTATATCTTCTAAAAAAGTTTTAGGTGCATTACTCACAACAAATAATCGATTTTATGTTCGAAACAACTAAACTATTAAACCTCAAGTGTTTATCAGGATATAATGGCATCCATAATTGGACCTTAAAAAAATCGAACAAATATCACGAGGAAATGATAGCATTCCGCAAAAATGTGATTTTTCACTTAATTTCGGAGGATTTACAAATTTGCTAAGTATATTTTTTCTGTAAATTTTCGAATTTTTCTTGGGTTAATTTAATTGTTTGTAAATTCGTGAAATTTGGTCAATTGTGAATTAGATTAATTATATATCACTGGTTCAGTAGCGAATCTTATATTTTATAATTATACTTACACCACATTTTGATGCTGGCACTGAGAATGTTACTTCTTCACGTTGTGGTTGCGGTGTATGATTAACACCATAACCATAACCATATGCTGAATTGCCATTATCTTGACTGTTTGTGTTATTATTACGATTAAGACCACCACCCTGTTGATTACTCCTCTGCATTACAATCAAATCAAATATATTATCAAATTAAAAAAAATATTATATTTGATCGAGTGATTTTTT
The DNA here is from genome assembly GCA_963920725.1 of Rhamphomyia laevipes. Taxonomy (NCBI): domain Eukaryota; kingdom Metazoa; phylum Arthropoda; class Insecta; order Diptera; family Empididae; genus Rhamphomyia; species Rhamphomyia laevipes. The sequence continues at coordinate 25,527,124 of OY987259.1, read as the reverse complement.
TTTTATATAATATTCCTACTTACCATTACACTTTCAATTAAATCTTCAATCATTCTTTTAGCGTCATCGACTTGCTGTCTTGTACCTTGTATTATACAACGTCTATCACCTGGTCCATCATTTTTACCTTGTATAAATTGTAATTTACAACCAGTTTCACCTTGAATTTTTTTAATCATATCGCCACCCTTTCCAATAACAACACCAACTGCAATTTTTGGTACAAAAACTTCTGCTTGTTCACCACCAACATTATAACCTTGCCGGAATTGTGGTTCTTTATCAGCAATTAATTCAAATACTAAACTTTTAGCATGTTCAACTTTTTGTGGGTCTCCTGATATTCTTAATGGTTTTTCCTATATTATATTTTTGTTTTTCATTCATAAGTAATATAGAAGAAAATTTTATATTTTTTTTTGTGGATGAAACCAACCGTAGAGATTACAAAAAAAAATATATAGAGAATAAAAATATACAAAAAAAAAAAAAAAAATTAAATTAATTTTTTTGCTGGAATTGAAAAAAAATTATATTTCTTTACAATAACTTCTTGATTAGGTCCATCCTGTATGATGACCATTTTTGCTCCAGTCTTTTCTTGTAATTGTTTTATTGTTTCACCGCCTTTTCCGATAACTAAACCAACTTTTGGTCCAGGTATCATTATTTCTTGGTATGGTGGATAACCACTAGCGCCAGGCGGTGGTATTGTTACAGATGTCAATACGTCTACAAGACCGCCACCATTTTGATTAGCCATTTGTTGAATCATTTCTTTAGATTTAGTAACAGCATCACGACTTCCTCTTAATGTACATATACATTCTATTTTGGTTTTGTTTATTTTTTTTTTGACATAGTAGATGTTTTTTTTTATTTTGGGATGTTTGTACATATTTGAATTCAATTTTGTTTGTTTATTTAGACAAATATTTTTTTTTGTTCAAATAACAATTATTGAATATAAAAAATATAAAAAAGCAAACGAAAAAAAAGACAATATTCATTTTTTTATTATTTACTAAAAAACACCATTAAGATGTTTTTTTCTTCTAATATTTCTAACCTAAACTTTATCAACTAAAAACATACCTGACTCATTTGATAATTGGATTTTACAACCAGATTCTGCTTGAATATGTGATAAATTATCATTACTTCCACGTCCAGTCATTAAACCTACAATATTTTCAGGATAACGTATTTGTTCTTCAGTTGAATTACCAGCTGTCGCTGCTAAACGAGCTGCAACTGCTGCCGCTTGAGCTAATGCTTGTGACATATTTGGTTGTGATTGTGCTGAAGATGAATGTGTTGAATCTGGACTGCTAAACTTTTTTGCATCCGGTCCACAATCTTCGTCTAAAGATCTTTTTACTCCTCCTACACTTTGTTGCTGACTTCCTGGCTGGATTTTAGCAGCAATCTTTTTTTAAAAAAATAAACAAATGCGAAATACTGTATTTTTTTTAAAAAAAAAAAACTATAACTAAATTTTTGTAAAAGCCAAATCGACATTTTGCCGGGGAAAAAGAGGTGGCATTTTTTGTCTCTACTTATTAGTAGGTGGTGCATAGGGTGGTAAAAAATTCAATTTTTTTTACCTGTTTTGCTCGCTGTAGAGCTGCTGCAAACGCTTGAGATTGATTTAACTGTGATTGAGGTGGAGCTACCGATGAATAATCACTCATTTTCTTTAAAATAAAACCAGAAAAAATAATATTTTTCGCTTTTTTGTATTCTTTTCACACACGCGTTGATATTTTTTGATAATGGCTGAAATACAAATTAAAGAATATTGAAAGCACTATAATTATAATGTGCTGCCATCACTGCCAGCTACACAAATATGACCATCATTTTGAAGACCAGCATAACCGTGTACCTGTTTTCGGTGAGATCAGAAAATGTAGTAGCTTTTTATCTACAGAAAAAGTATTGAATTTATTTTATATAGAAAAATCTATACGTAATTAAATTAATCGAATGTTAAAAAGAAGGTTGCACGCGATCCCAATGCTTTATATCTGCAGTGGTCCGTGGGCAATCTGTTGGAGTTGGAGAGACCGTACCTAATTTAATAGTACCCACAAAATTAATGGTACTGAGACTGAGACAGTTAGTGCTAGGTAAGCTAATAATAATTAGCAAGAACTTAGTTGCTTGTTATATTCTAATCCTGAGTTGTTCATCAGGATTCGATTCGTTTAAACAAACTCTTATTCCTGGTTTTCAAAAGAACGAGAAAATACACTTCAAATTTCTGCTGCGTTAAATGTTATATATTGAAGTGAATATTTAAATATTTGATTAACATTGTACGTATAAGTCTATTTCTTATAGTAGTGACACGGTAGATTGTAACTTACGAATGTAGATGACGCCACAGTGTTTTTTTTGAAAAATTGGAAAAGTAAATCTTTCAGATGAAAAGATTTTTCTTTTTCAAAAAGAAAACTGTGGCGTCATCTACATTCGTAAGTTACAATCTACCGTGCCCCTACTATACAAAATAGAAATATGTACAATGGTATAAGTTTTCTGATACCATAACTGTAATTTGTTATTGCTATTATCAAAAAAATGTATTCTACGGCAATAATCGAATTACCTTTAAGTAAGTAATAATTTTTAATTTTTGTGTGTGAATTTGTTTTCAAGAGAATCGGTTAAATTATTTGAATCTCTTAACTAGTTTTATATTCTAAAATAAATAATAATCGTACGTAGGTGCAGCATTGATCGATGTGAAAACAACACAAGGAATAAATTTTAAAATATTTATTTGTATATTTGGAAATATTTCAATATATGCGTTTCATGTATTGGAGTCTGATATACTTATTGCTTAAGCTACAGTCACATACTTACGACAAGTTAAGTACCGACAAGTTAAGTAAAGTAGCCATTTTGACGTCTCCATATAATTTGTATGACAAATCGATTGGTCAGTCACATAGTGCGATTCGAAACGAATTGAATCGAAAGAGTTCAATTGATTTCTACTTTTGCGATTCCACTTTTCCAAACTTTTCAGTTTGACAGATAATTTCAATTTGACTTTTGTCAAAAAATTTAATTTAAATCTAAATTCGCGGTTAATTATTGAAATATGTTTTTGTAATTATTATTTAATAAAAAAGTGATATTATAACAGTTTTTAATTTAGTTTGTGCTTGCCATTTTTGGCAGATACTTGCGATTGCGATCGATAGCTATGTAACCAGACTACTTAACGAATCGAAAGGCTACTTTACTTAACTTGCCAGTACTTAACTTGTCGTAAGTATGTGACTAAAGCTTTATTTGTTTATTTTAAAATTGTAATAAAGATAATTTTTCATAGGAAATCCATAAGAAAATCGAGTTCAGAATAATATTTTATTTTTCACAAGGTTTGGATTTTTAATTTTAAAATGACATGACAGTTTTGTTTGTATACTAAAATTCTCTTCTCTCTTTTTCGTATTGTTTCCATTTCCATATTCCATATTGCATTTCTATTTCATTCTCAACTTTCTCAACAAATCAAAATCAATACAAAAAAAAAATCATTTCAAATCTCATATTCATTATTATTCATATTCTTCATATCTCATCTCATTTCTCATTCTCATTCCCTTTATTAAAGTCGTCGGATTGAAATCGCTTAAAAAAAGGAAAATAAAATATTTTTAATAATAAAATAAAAAAAAAATTGAAATTTTGTCGATAATTAACAAAAAATACTTATTAATTACAAAAAAAAATTGTCAGTTGTGTAATGTAAATGATAAAAACCCTAATAAAAGAGATTACAAGTTATACAAGTGCAGTGTGGTAAGATAAATTTCATAACTTTCTTTAAAAACATTTTTGTATTTAATTTAAATTATCTTAATTTTTAAAAGTATACTAAATTAGAACGTAAATTTTTGGATTTATGTCACTCTTAAATACAAGAAAATCAAAAATCTCTAATTTAAGATTTATTTCAAGACAAAAAAAAAAATACAGATTTTTTTTACTTCCATGCTGGCAAAGTTTTTTTTCTTCACAGTCTTTCTTTTTTTTTTTTTTTGTTTTTTTTTGTTTACATTTTTTATAACAAAAAAAAAGTGATCGCTAATTATTATTTCAATAGAAAATTCCAATGCATTTAATTTACAGTTGTTCGGTTGTTCCTCATGAATGTGATATTGTTGAACTGTATTTCTGAAGCTTTTTTAGTGTTTTGGAAGTGTGGGAGAGGAAAAGAGTAAATTATTAATTATATCATTATATATGTATGTATGTACACATTATAAATTATAACAATAACAAGTACTCTTTTTTAATGACCCAGAAATTTTCTATTTCTGTAATTTTAATAATCTAAATAATAAAACTAATAATAAATTTTATCCAATTTAAACAATCTCGAAAACAAATATTGTGTAGAAGAAAACGAAGAAGTTTCTGTCTGTTTAAATGTGTGCCGCATAAAAAACAGCTGACTAATATTAAAATATATAACATTTTATATGTCAACAATAATTGAAAATTCAATAATATGGGAATATTATAAAACAATAGCATGACTTAAAGTAGTTCAGCTCAACAAGTGCCTTTTTTTGCTGAGTTGCAACTTTATTAATTAGTTATCTTAAATACTTAAATGAAATTTTTGTGGTTTTATAAACAAAAATAAAAATGCTACATAAAGTTTTTTTTTTCTTATCTTTGCTGGAACAGGAAACTAAATTTTATATATTTGTTTGTTGAAATATTTTTGTAATTTAATCACGGTACTGTTCCAAAAATCAAGAGTCATCAAATATAAAAAATAAAATACCTACATGCTTCAGAGGCATGTATGTATACATATCATTTCTATTAGTTATTATAATTTTGTCTCTTGAATTGTACAAAGCAAAAACACTTCTCTACGTGGGTACAAAAAACAATCAACAATAAGTTTTTCAAAAACCTTTAAAATTATGAAATTAAATTATAAAACTCAATAAAATCTTGCTGCTTATTGAAATTGCATAATCAGCTTAAAAAAAATGTTACATATCTTTATGTGCCTTTAAAAATTGGTTATTATCTAAGAAAACGTTGACCTTTTGTAATTATATTAATTTTGGTTATTAAATTTGTGTACTTTCACTTGTGTTGCAGATACGTTCAGTCAAAAAATAAAATATATATATTGAACTTTTATTATAAATCTTAATAACAGTGTATTTTCGTTCTCTTTCTTTTATATATATAGAAAATATTTTTAAAAAATGTCTACATCTACAGTAAATTTAACTCCAGAGGCTCAAGTTGCCATTTCTCATTTACGTGCACTAACTGTTTCACAAAAACATCCAGCCAAAATTCGTGATTTATTAAGGGATTATCGTGAAATCGAAGGTGTTTTTTTGCCATTTAAAAATTATGGTTTTAAAACTGTTGAAGATTTTTTAAGGGCATCTGGTGAATTTCTTATGATCAATTATCAAGGAGAAGTATGTATATATATTGAAAATATTTTTTTTTTTTTGTATAATATAAAAGAAAATTTAGAATTATATTATGGTAATTTTTGTTAGATATCTGTTACTGCTCTTCCCAGTGCAGAATCTGCTCATATCAAACAAATGGTTTCACGTCAATCAACTAAACAACGAAGACGTGGACCGCCAGCAAGATTACCTTCACGTACTGATCAAAGTTGGAATAAAAGCTCATTTTCATCATCGAATGTTTCTAGAAATTTACGTATGCCACCAATTCGACGAATGAATAATAATCGTTCCAATCAAAATTATAATAATAACAATAATTATCAACAATCACGTAATAATTATGGTGGTAGTCTAGTTAGACAAATTTCTGGTAGCGGTGGTGGTGATGCAAATAATAATTGTAATCAAAGTAATAATCGTAACATTACTACAGTAACAACAACTAATTTTTCAAAACAACAAAGTATATCTAAACCAGCAGCTGTAGTACCTCTAATGGATATACAAATTCAATTAGATAGTTTAGATTTGCGCGATCGTTTAAATCAGAAAAGAAATATTGCCCAACAACAACAGCAACCACCTTTACAACAACAACAACAGAAACTGACACAATTATCTAGACCAATACTAGGTCAAAATGGAGCTACAAATCAAAATTCATCTACCAAAGATATTCAGACATTTAGTGAATATTTAAATAAAAATCATAATATTCAACCACCTTCATCGAGTATCCAAAGAAATGGCCAACAAATCGAAAATAATAATAAAAATGGTGGTGATGAAATATTTACAAATCATTTAAATAATCGTATGAATACAACTGAACATATTATAAAAAATAAATTTGCAGAGAATGATCAACTTAAAAAATCTATTATTAATGTTCCTAATACCACAATTTCTTCTAAAAAAGTTTCATCAATTCAGAATCGTTTAAAAATTACAATCACCAATAATATAACAAATAATAGTGAAATTAATAATACTCCTCCGCCAGTTAGTAGTGAAGATAATGCATTATCATCAATGCCATCAACACCAACAACTTCGTCACCAGCAATCAGTTCAATAAATTGTAATAGTAATGATAGTAATAGTTCATCAAATTCAATTGGTCATGATTTACAATATGAATTTTCTATAATTGATAAAGCAATGAAAGAAGAATCAAAAGTAATAAATGAACCAAAATCAATGGTAAAACTTAAATTTGATATTTTTTTAAAACAAAAAATTTTAATTTTATAATTTTTTTTTTTTTTTGTAGCCAAAAATATTTTCAAACGAATTTCAATTTAATCCAAATTTAAGTTCAAGTGTCTCACTTGCACAATATTGCACAGTTAGGCAATTACCCCGTCCACATTATGATATATTAAAACCAAGATTTGGTGGTGGAGTCAAACGTATTCAATGTCGTGTTAATATAAATAATATAATTTATTCAACATATCCAGATGATTTTTCAGATGAAGAGACAGCAATAGAAGCATGTGCTAAAATTGCAATTAATGATATTAAAGAAATTGAACATAAAATACATGTACCACTTTGTATGGATTCAGATTGTGAATTAGCTATGAAAATATATCAAGAATTAAAATTAAATTATCCGTGTGGTATATTTGCGAAAATGTTTCCAGATGTTTTTGAGAAAACATTTAAACAAAGTTTACCAGATCATTGGTGGACAATTATACAAGATTCACAGCAATTTATATTAGAATCAACAGCAGGCGATAATTTTATATTATTTGCAAATATTGAATCAGAATCATCCAGTAAGACTTATTAATTTAAAAAAAAAAAAAAATTGTTATTTATATCATTTCCAAGTTAAATTCAAGTAAGTCTTTTTCCAATTCATTAATATATTTTAAATGACTTATTTAAGATATCTTTGCCGCGCCCTTCTGCAAATTTAACAATATTTATGAAATTAATTCTATTGTGTTCTACATCTAAATTTGACTTGGAAAAAGACTAAATTGATTTGTAAAAATCAAACCTAACTTGACTTTGAAATACTATAAGCTAAATTGTTATTTTTTTTTTCTCTTTTTTTTTTAGGTAATGCTTCAAATATTTCTGAACATGAAGAACAAGATAATGAATACATTATTAGAAATCGTTTAAATTTACCATGGGATGATAAATATTGGAATTTATATATAACACATTGTGTATCAACATCTGAAATATGGGCACGTATAGTTCATAAAGATTATAGTGAAAAATTAGATACACTTTTAACAGATATTGATATGTCAATGTTAAGTGATAAAAAACGACCAGTTTCATTAATAATTGGACAATTTTATTTAGTTTGTATATCAGAATGTTGGTTACGAATTCGACTCGATAATATTGATAAAGGTTCTGGTAAATGTTTATGTTTTTTTGTTGATTTTGGTGATGATGATTTATTAGCTATGGATCAGTTATATATATGTGATAAAAAGTTTTTAGAATTACCACCGCAAGCAATACCATTTAGTTTATTTGGTTTAGAAGATTTTACTGAAAATCCTATAGCAAAAAAAAATATTGATACAATGTTATTAAATAAAGGTTTAATAGCTGAAATTATAACAAAACGTGAAAATTATGATATAATGATGAAAAATTATGAAGAAAATATAAATAATTGTGTAACAACAACTAATACTAATAATATTGATTTTATATCAAAAATACAAATTGTTTTATATGATACATCATCAAATGAAGATGTCAATTTAAATCCATTATTATTAAATCAAATATGTGATGAAACACCACCACCAGAATTAAAAAATAATGGTGTAACTAATGTAAATATAACACATATAAATGATAATGGTGAAGTTTATTTACAAGTTAGAACATTAAGATTACATTATGTTGAAGTAAGATTTTGTTTTTAAAAAAAAGTATTTTATTGAAACATTATTTAAATTACGTTTTTTTTTATGTTTTTAACAGAAACTAATTCATCAATTAGTACAATCAAAATTTAATGAAGATCAACATAAAGTTAATCCAATTGATATAAAACGATCAAATCTTTTTCTCATTAAAGATAATGCTGATCAGAGATGGTATCGTGGTTGTTTAATTGATAATGATTTTAATATTGATGATCAATATTTTAATATATTTTATGTTGATTATGGTAATATTAAAAATATACCAATTACAAATATATTTCGATTAGAATCATTAAGTACAGCATTAAATAAATTTCCATGGCAAGCAATTAAAACGAAATTACATAATTTACCGCCAATGAATAGTAATGTTGTTGCTAGAATTAGAGGATTATTACGTATTAATTATCCTGCAATTGTAAGTTTTTATTTTAATGAATTCTAAAAAATTAATAAAATTAATTTTATTTCATCAATTTTTACAGTCTTCAACAAATTTAGATCATTATTTTATTTAATTTTGATTTTATATTTAATTTTTTATTTTTGGGTTTTTGTTATTTTTTTTTTTTTATTTTTTCTTTATTTCTAAAGGTTAAACTTGCTGTACTTTCGCTTGACAATAGTAGAAATGTTGTTCCTCAAATAATTGCATTTGTACGAATCGAACGAAGTCATAGTCTTTGTAATGTTAATGAAGCAATTCGTATGGAACATGAACTTGAAAGGTTTGTATGTTGTTGCTTTCTTTTTTCAAGAGAATTTACAAAAATTAAAATCATTATTTTATAAGCACACTTCGACATAACACAATTTTGTAATTTAAAAAAGAAAATGAAAATAATTATTATAAAATAATCAAATTTAGATTGATCAATGATTTAAATAAGTTCCGGTTAATATATAATTTATTTTTAATTAAATATTTGCAGCTCATTGGAACTGGAAAATGAATTAGATTTTAAGAAATTTGATTCTGAAAGTTCAGGTAATTCATTATCACCAATTTCACCTAATTATAAGCATCCATCAAATGTATTATCGGAAATGACGGCTTGTATACGAAATGTAAATGTAAAATCATCAACAAATAATGAACCTTTGCCAAAACTTTCGTCAAATAGTTGGATACCTGATATTGGACAATTATTTAATGTATTAGTGACGATTTCTTCAAATCCATTTAATTTTTTGGTAAATTAACTATTTTTTTTTTCGATATATGTATTTAATAATCTTAAGATTGTTGTTTGTATATATTGTTTGTATTATATTTAGATTCAATCATACAATGATTTTCCTAAATATCAAGATATGATGACTGAATTACAAGTTTATTGTAAATCAAGTAACGAATACATTCCAAGTGATATGATTGAAGTTGGTGAAGAATATGCTGTTCTTAAAAGTGATAATCTGTATTATCGGTTTGTACAACAACAACAAAATTATACATTTTAAGCAGTGACGTGTGGGTTATAATAGCAGCTCGTACAATTTTATTTGATCTTATTGTGCAGTTCCGTTTCGGAAATTCGCCTTCAATATAACTTTTCTCAATAGTTCTATTTCTATTGTAGAATTCAAACAATTCCGTTAAATTGTTTTATCAGAAAATACTTTTCTTCCTCTACTTCCTTCTACTTTTAACTTCATTCTGAACTTTATTCTGAATCATGATATTTTTAATATTCTCTAGTAGGTCTAAAGTTAAAGGATTGAATTTTCTTCATTTCTTTTTTGTTCAAGGTCCAATCTTTAACTTCAAAGAAAAATTGTTTAAATTCTTTAATGTTAATTTGTGATGTATATACTTTGACTTTCGCTGTATAACTTTTTGTTCTTAAATTGGGGAGTTATGGTTATAGTTTTTTAACCAAAAAAATGGCATAACTTGTAATAAAATTAAACCCACGTCACTGCATATTAAAATATATGAAAATATTTAATTTTCTTTTTCAAATAATTACCACATTTTGAATACAGAGCATCTGTCGAAGGTGTTTTTCCATCAGATATGACATGTGTATTTTTTTGTGACTGTGGTGATGTTGCAGTTGTTAATAATAGCGCAATAAAAATATTACCAAGAAAATTTCGTACAATACCAAAACAAGCTATACAAGCTAAACTTCATGGTAACTTTAAAAATAATATATATATAATAAAAAAAAAAATTAATTATCTATTTTATAATGTTAGGAATTAAACCTGTTCATGGTGAATGGACAACAGATGACAGTATTCGATTCAGAGAATTAACATTAGGTCACAAATTTGCATCTGTTATAAGAAATATATCAATTGATAATTTTGATCCGAAAAAACCTAAAGTTCTTGAGCTGACATTAATTGATGTTTCAACTGAAGAAGATATTTATATACATAAAATTCTAGTTGATGAAAAACGTGCTATTTTATCATCTTAATTTTATATTGTCATTTTCTATATATATAATATAAACGAAAAAATTTAATTTACCTGTTAAAAGTTTTTAACGAAAAAAAAAAAATATATATATATATTCGAGTACCATATATTTATTTATTAATTGTTGTCAAATTAGACAGACATCTTCATTACGAATTCTATTTAAATTTGAATTATATTACTTTCTTATTATTTTTTTTAAATTTAATATAATTTTTATTTAACTGAAAGTAAATATTATTTTTTTTTATTAAAATCATTCCACGAAATGAATTCATTTTATTTAATATAAATATAGACAGCGCTAAATTATATATATAATCATTTTTTTAATAATAAAATATATAATATTTATGTATTGAGAAACTAAAAAAAAAAAAACATTTCATTTTATAACGGAATTTTATTATAAAGGAATAAATAATTTAATTGTTAATGTTTTATTTGGAAGAAATATATATATATATAACAAATAAATTGAATTGTGTCTTAATTAGATGGTTTTGGTTAACACAGACGAAAATTACAAATGAATTCCAAATATTAAAAAAATTTATTGCAGTCTTGAAGTCTGTTAAAGCAGATATTAATTATAAATTCAATTCCCTATTATTGCCACATCAATTATTTATTTTTTTAAATGTGTGCGAAATGGATTTGTGTAATAATTCAAATATTCTATTTTTTTTTTATTTTTTATGACGAATCGGAGCATTTTAAAATTTAAATAACTCAAATTAAAGTTTTATTCAATTATTTTGTCGATCTCGAATTATTTAAAATTGCACAAACTATTTTGTATTTTGGCGTTGAGTATTAAATTAAAATATGTAGTTCGAAACAATGGGAAAATCAACAACGTTTTATAAATTTAAATTATCGCATGACTTGTAATATTATAATGTTTACATATAGTAGTATTTGCAAAAAACGCTTAAACGGACGTTCCGAAATATAATATTCTCACCTATAGCTTACTAAATGATTATATTTTTAAATCGATAAAATATTTAGTTCTCATATTTAAGAAATTCACATAATACAATGCATTATTCGAGTCATATGAACGCATTGACTTTCTCGAACTAAATTAAATAATAAACTGCCACACTTTAAAAGAAATTAAATGTCATCTCATCTCCTACCATTAAAGTTTAATGTTAATACTTAGACTGGAAGATAATAAACTCTGATTTATGATAAAATTTTACCTGCAGCTGCAAAAATCAAATGTTTTAAATAGCATGAATGAAAATGGCTAATAGAAAAACGATTTTTTTTTTCTTTTGTATTGGTATACAAAATTTGAATAATTTTTATATTTTTTTAATTCCATGTTAGCTTTTTCTACACACACACACAAATATTACAATATTAAACAACTAAATTTAAATCTTTAAGCAAACTTTTCTAATTATTTATGTAAAGAAATTTTAGCTGTTAATTAAAAAGTATAAATTTTATTCAGTGCTTTCGTATATGACTAAACAAGAATTCGAAAAAAGTGAAGATAAAAATAATTGACGAAAAAGTTAAAAATTATATATTTAAAAATGTTTTTTTTTTTCGTTTACTTTAAAATAATTTACTCGTAATAAAACAAAATTTTACCAGACCTGCTAATGTTAATATATATATATATATTTTAAATAAACTTCAATTTTTTTTGTTTGAAATTATTGAAATCACTTAAATTGCGCGATTCTCTTTATTATATCCAAAGAATTTTTTTTTATTTTATTTTTTAAATATTGAAAAAGATCGCACTTAAATGATTTGAATCCAGTTTAAACGTAAGTGAATTACTCGAGAACAGTTATTTCTTCCTTGACCAAAAATTCAACAATTTCTTCTTCGACGTCTTCAGTTTCTAATGTATCAGTATCGACATCTAAAAAAAAATATTACAAGAAAAAAAAGGGATATTTTAAATTTATTAATTGATATGTCATTTTAAAGATCACTCACGATTTCTAAGTTGTAATCTTCTGCTCTTTTGTTCCTTCCATTCAGCTATTCTCTTATTACGATAATCCATAAATTGTTCGCGTAATTGTGCTCTCTTTTCTAATAATTCCTTAGAGGCACGTGTCATACGCATACGATCTTTACTTTCAAATTGTGGATAATATTTTTTCAAATTTTTCTTAATATCTTTTTGTTGTAATTCGGATAATAAAGATGGTGGACGTGGACGCCATAAGAATTGTACAAAATTCTTTAACATTGTTCTTTTTATAATACGACCTTGAAATGACCACATATGATAACCAGTATCTTCTTTAACTTTCCATGATGATACACCAGTAACAACATAACGACCAGTTGGATCCCATTCAACTTCTGATGCTCGAAAATGATCACCACTACCCATAAATATGAAATCATTATTTGTGTCCAAAAATTCAAATGTACCCATTGTTAAATTAGCTAAAACAATGAATTGACCACGTGGTGACCAAAATAAATGTGTACAAGCTTTCTTATCCATTTTTTTAATTAAATTTGGTTGTTGACCTTTTTTCACTTCATAAAAACTTATACTAGCATTATTCGGTTCACCATGTATAATAGCATATTTTGAACCAACTGGTTCCCATGAGAATGCCAATACTAAATCTTTAATTTCAACACTATCAACTGGAATATCCTTTGATCGCATATCAAATATTTCAAATGTATAAAACATACCCAAAAACTTAACGTCTGCATCTTTTTTATCTTTTTTTGATTTTGAATAACGATCAACTTTAACACATAAATGATCACCAGATTTTTGCCAATGTATTTTACAATCAGCTACATTAAATAAATTAACTGTACGAATTTCTCGTTTTTTCGGCATATTTATTAATGTAACTTTAGCTGGTACATGAGTTGATTCAGCTACCCAATATGCAATAATATTATCAGTTGGTGACCAACTGAAACTACGTAATTTGGAAATTTTTATTGATTTCATATCAAGTAAAAAGAAACTTGGTGTTTCATATACATGTATAGCTTCATCACCCATTCGTGCAACATATTTATCATCATGTGACCATTTAAACATAGACATTGATGTCATACCATCTGATACAAAACTACGTTTCTCTTGACCGGTACGTATATCCCAAATAATGATTTTTTGTCCATTTGGTGATGGACCATAAGTAACTAAATAATTTTCGCATGGTGAAAAATCAACAAATTGTGTACCTGGATGAGGGAATTTATTGATTTTTGTATAGTTACTGCCGCCCCAAATTGCAACACCAGGTTTATGAAATGTTACAATATAAGTGCCAAGTGGTGACCATTTAACAAATGTATCAGTAAAACGATCACGAGTTTCTAGTTCAGTTGGTTCGGGTAATGAATTTTGCCAAAATTGTACTTGTACAGAATTTTGACTTGTTTCAGCTGCAGTAATGAATTTTGCCAAAATTGTACTTGTACAGAATTTTGACTTGTTTCAGCTGCAACACAATATTGATCATATGCATCAGGTTCTGACAAGAAATTATATAAATCATTTTGAATTTTAAATGGTTGTGGTGTTGGTGGTTCCCACTCTTCAGGAACATTTTCATATCTAGGATACAATTCAAAAGGATTTAAAAAAATTAAAATTAAATTAGAAACCTTTTTATTCAATATACGTACTTAGAAAAATCCGTAAATAGATTAACAGCAAATGTATAACTTTTGTCTAAACGATGACCATTTAAACCTTTTTGAGCTGCTTCAGCATTTTCCGGATTTTTATATTCCAAAAATGCATAACCTTTAGTGTTCTCATCTTCATCTAATGGATAATAGGTGTTCACAATATCACCGAATGTTGAAAAAAGTTTTTCAATAACTGTTTTTAATTTATCTTGTCGTGCTGGTGCTACTTTTGGTATATTATCAACGACAACAACACTTTCAACTCCATCAGTTTCACAAGGACGTTGTTTTAGTAGATCACCTATTAATTCTGAAATTATTAAGAATGAGAATCGATTTGTTTTTTGTTAATATGGAAGATTTGTTTAAGCATAAATGCCACTTGTCAAAAAAAATTATTTGAGGTTATAATAATTTAATAGGTTGCGTTTTTCTCCAATTCGTTTTCTAGTTTTTTTTGCATATATGCCAGCATGGCTTGACACCACTTAAAAATAAAATAAAAAAATTACCATCATCAGTTACATCATCCACAAATCCATCTGGATCATCAAAATTTGGTTCATCACCATAATCGTTATCATCTCCACTATCATCTGCATATTCTTCGTTTTTCTTTTTAGCCATTTTTTATACAAAAAAAAATCTTTTAAATTCTTCACTTCATTACAGAAATAACACCCAGCACCGGAAAGACGTTTGACAAGCCCGAAGTCAAACAAATTTTATATATGTCATGCAGAAATGTCAAAATGAAAAGCATAAAAATGTATTCACCACATTTATTTCGTTATACTGCTTTGTTGCCTATCTTTTTTACCTATTTTCATAATTAAACGTATACCGGTACGGGTACGGAATAAGGCAATATTTATACATAGTTTCATTCATTTTATCAATAGAATATAATGGGATGATGTTCCGTATAGTTTAATTTTTTATTTTGGATTAATAGAATGATAATTATATCCAATTTACTATGCCATTAACAAGTTTTCTTTCTCAGATGATTATGTAGTTATTAAGATTTACACAACCACCGATAATCCCTATTCTAACCAGTCAGAAATACCCGGTGCTACTATATCCGGCCCGGTGAAGAGTTGGTTTTGACTATACACAAAGTCTGTAGCAAAGTCTGCGGTTTTAAGATTTACGAATGAAAAAAAAAGTTACTTAGTGTGGGTGGCTGGAAAACGTCACAGAATTGTTTTAAAAAAATAAAAACTGCCGCAGAATTTGTCGATCGCCCGACCTTTCGGCGGATGTGTAAGAAAGCTTGAGACCCAACCTGCAGCGTTATATTCAAAAAATCTATGATGAAGAAAAACATTTAAATTAAGCAATGCAGCAGAATAATAATATGTAAACATCATACTTGTTATATTAGTGAAACTAAAAATAAAATTAATTTATTGATAATTAATTTTACTCACCACGTCTGGGTTTTATCTTTTTCGAAAGCATATTTCACCATTTTTCATCAGCATAGATATGTCAATGGTTTTATGACATCATAAATTTTACATATAGCTCTCAATTTCGAAACTACACACACCATCTACTACAATCCAAACTACAAACCAATATTTTTCTTCATAAACGTAACAACCACATAATAACCACAACTTGCTGCGGCAAAACGAAACGAAAAAAGTAGAAGAATTTTTTTCTTTCGTGAATCGTCAAATAAAATTTTATCAATTTTATAATAATTCTCAAGTACAAAAAAATATAATAAATATCGTCTCTTTAAAAATTAATATTTAAAAAGAAAATATTTTTTCTAACTTAATTTTTAAATGGTTTTGTGAAAAACGAAAATTACGAAATAGAATTATTTTTGTAAATTGTGTGTGTATGTAAATAAAAAAAAAAAAGAAAAAAAAATTAATCGAAAGAAAAACTTTAAAATTATAACAAGAGTGAAAAAAAATTAGGAAAATATTTAATAGCTGATGTCTTTATGCTCTAAACATGGTGCAATTCGTGTTACACTACAAAATTAGGATTTTTTTGATTACAAATCATGATAGAAGGACATGAAAGGTAAAAATCATCATGGTTTTGTGAAAATTTGGATAAAGAAAAAAAAAATTGGTCTAACATCAGAAAGAAGTAACGATTTATGAATCCCCTTCAATTTTTGACAATTTCATAAAAATTTCATAAAGATTTTCCTAATTCCATAAAATTTTCCATTAAATATTTATAATTATCTAATATTAAATATTTTATATTTGGGAAAATATCATTGTATTTTTACAATGAAATTCAAATCAATTTTTTTTTACAACAAAAATCATTTTCTACCCACAGCAAAAAAGAAAAAGAAAAGTTGAACAAAAAATCATTTTTCTGTACTTCAATAATTTGAAAATCATATCAAATAAATTTTTTTATTCTGAAATTTTATTTTATTTGGAGAAAACTCCCTGAAAATATATACAAATATCTGTATATACAAATAATCTGTATATATGTAAAAAAAAATTTGGGAAAACTAAAATGAAAACAGAGAAAATCATTATTTTTCTTCAATCAAAAAATTTTAACGAAAAACAACTTTGTTATACATTGAAAAAATTGTATGAATCTGGGGGGATTTTTTTTTTTTATAATATTTTGCCAGAATCCTAAAATATTATATTTTCCATTGATATCGTCTCTTTAAGTATAGTTTTCATTTCTATATAATTAAATTTCTTTCACAAAAAAGATAAATGTTTTTTTTTCAACGTGTAATAGACAAGCGCAGAGTTTGATAAAACTTTCAGCGAAAGATGAAAATTGAGTATTTTTCCTGCTTCTTGTATATATATATATATATATATATATATATATTTCTCAATTAAAAAAGTACAAATACAAAAAAATACTTCCAACTTCCAGTACAGAAATTATAGAAAATTCAATAAAAAAAATAGTGAATGAAAATGTATATGGCGAATTCAGAATTTTAAAAATTCAAAATTGTATTGTACATGCATGCTACATGTAACACCATCAACAAAGAAACTCTTTCATTAACTAACTTTTGCTTATAAAAATAGAAAATACAGGAGTTTAAATCCTTTTAATCCTGTAAAGAAATTTCTGAATTTATGAAAATATATTATAATATGAAAATTTTATCGATCAATTCCAGGCCAACATCAAATTAAATTAAGCAATGCTCTAATTAATTTCAATAGCACAAAAATGAGTTTTTCTCTATATAGTTTATTTAAACTTCAACATGAAAATCAACAACAACAAAATTCATTCAGTTTTTAAAGAAAATTATTTAAAGAAAATATACATTAAATCCATATTCATATATATATATATATATATATATATATATATATATTATTTTTATATTATAGTCATTCATAAAGAGTACAAATAACAAAAAATTACATAAAAAGCTCCCCATCGATGAATGATCCTTCATTACGTATAAATGTTAAATTTTTCTTCTATTTCTCATTCCAACAGGAAAATAGAAAAATTTATTGAAAAAAAACTTTTAAATTATAATTGCAAATATGAAAAGGTGGCTAATAAAATTGGTGGTATGGTATAACTAGACAGTTTAATTAAAAGTTCTACTAGTTAACAAACTAATTATAACACTGAAAAATGGACTGCATTAAATTGTGTATTTTTATTTTTGGTCATATTTCGTCTTAGCTAATTTGCTTTTTAATTAAGTATAAATTATTTTCGTAAATACAAAAAAAAAATATAAAATTTATTCTCTGTTTTCAACTCCGCTACAAAAATATACATTTTTATATATGCAATTAGGTTTAGTGTACAAAACACAGTTATTATAAATGGTGTAATATGAAAAAACCCCAAATTAATCAATGAATATTATATTTCCATTCATGTTTTGTTAGTTATTATCTTGTTGTTTTTTTTTAATTTGGTTGAGGGATGACCTCGTCCAATAAAAACAATAATAAACATACAAAATAACATTCAACATAACCATGCAATATTTACCTATCTATCTATACATAAGAGAAAGAGATTCCCTACTTGCACATTTATATTATAAAACACACTTTCCCATTCTCGTCTCATGAATGAAAATTATATTTTTAATTTTGTAGAAATAAGATTTATTTAGTAAAGCCAAAATTTCTGTGTGTATGAGTGTTTATACTTATGGGGTAAAAGTAAAATGACAATACACACTACCTCTTTTCACTGTTTCCCACCAAAACTATACAATAACAAAAAAAAATATACATTGCGCACACCCCTTAACACAAGGGTGGTTGATTTTACATTCAACAAGACTACTAGAATGGACTTTGTTATTTTACTGGGTTTTTTGTGAAAAATGTTGATTATATTTTTTTTTTCAATGTTTATTTCGTTCAATGCCAAAATGTTTCTTTTTTTTCTATACTATAGCTCTAGCACACATTAATAAAAAATCCTAAATAATTTCTATATTTTTACGAACGAAATATATAAATTTATATTCGCAACAACATCAGAAAATAATAATAATTTTTAATTCAACAGTTTTTTGTTTGTTGTTTGTGTTTGGTAGGAAATCTAAAAATTGTACATACAAAAAAAAAAAAAAAAATCAGAGGCCATTCATTGAATAAGAACAGAATTTAGGTCATTATTATAAGTTTGTCGTCATTCAAAAATAAGTTAAAGAATGAAAATATATTTATACAAAATCGAGGCAAAAAAAATGAAAATATAAATTACAGGTCATATTAAATTGGAGTAGAATAAAAAGGAAAAATAGTACAGATAACGAGAAAGTAGGGTAAAAATTATAAAGATTTACAACAAGATTAAAAAAGGATAAATTTATAAGTCACATCATTTTGAATATTCCCTTTATTTATTGTTTTTATATTCCAACTTTTAATTTAATTTTCAAAAATTTGCTAATTTTTTTTATTCGAAAATTTAATACCTTGAATTGTGGGGTTTCCATTTTATACATATACATATATATCCTGTTAGTGTTTTTGTCATTCAAGATTCCTGTGAATCAATTTTTTTTATAGAGTGCACCGGTTTCTTTTTTCTTTTTATTTAGCAAAATTCAATTTTTAAATTTCCTTCTTTCTCTCGGTTCTTTGAAAAGCAAATATAAATTTGAAAGGTTATTTTTTTAAAATTAAAAACAAAAATTTCACATCCCCTCTGCGCAATGACCTATATTATATTATACATATAACCTTAGTACTAAGAGAAGAGCTTATGGCAAGAAATGATCATCATATATCCCGATATTATTAATTTATTTATTTAGTTTTTTTTTTTGTAGGAAAAGTACCCAGGCGGCAGTCGAAAATGAATGGTTTCATATTTATTTTATTACTGCATTTGCGCTTGTCATTAATTTTTATCCTCATATTTTTCTACAGGATTTACACTAGATTGATACATTTTGTCATTGGGGAGGAGGGAGATATGGATTTTTGGTAGTAATGGATTTACTCCGTGTAGGGGATGTGGTAAAGATTCAAATATTAATGGTAACATTAACAAAGAGATTGACATTGAATGTTCATGAATTCATGAATTAAAAAAAAACCATTCAGTAAAGAATTACTATCCAATAGTTTCATACTTATGGGCTTATTAAGTACAAATTTGTTTATCATATACTCCTTAAATAAAAGACATTTACTTAAGTTTTGTGTCGATCAAATATTTTACAGCTCGCGTATATTGCCAAGAAATTGAATAATAGTAAGATCTGCATTTCATTAACGGTAAAGTCTATTATAAAATTTGTATTAAATTTCCACTGTTAAATTTCAATTATTCTATAAAAAAGTATTAACAACGACAGCTAGCGGTCAGCTTTAATATTTTTTTAAATTACTTTAAACTTAAATTATTTGATTAATAAATATTAAATAACAGTTTAAAAAATTTCCAACGCACGTACTACACCAACAAAAAAAAAACAACAAACTATTAATTTTTATCAAATTAATACTTAATATTTTTATATTTTATTTATTTTCAGCGACTATTTAGTTAGAGTTCGAGCACAGGTTATGACAAGAGACGAAAGCACAGAAGGTTGGTTGCCATTAGCTGGGGGTGGTTTAGCAAATGTATCAATACGTAAGAGATCTAGACTACCCCCTGGTACTGGAGGTCACGAATATATAATATACGGCCAAAGAATATCTGATCAAAATGTATAATTTTTTAAATATATTTTTACTTCTACATATAATTATTAACATGGAAAAAAAAATATTTTTTATTTTGTATAGATAATATTAAGTTGTGTTATTAATCGTGATTTGCAATATTTCAAAGTAATGCCAACATTTCATCATTGGAGTGCTGGTAAACAACGTAATGGTTTAACATTTCAAACAGCTGCTGATGCACGTGCATTCGATAAGGGTATTGTTAGGGCATACAACGATCTCATAGACGGTAATTAACATTTTTAATTTAAAAAAATAATGTCCATTATTTTATTACCTATGCATAATTATTATAAACATTTTGATATATATATTTCCCCCCAACCCCGAAAGGAAGAACACACTTTTTTCGACTTGTTTTTATTTTATTTTAAGTATTTTTATTATTTTAGATCTATCGTTTTTAAGTTTGGGTTTTTTTTCCTTTAAGCTTGTTGTTTAGGCATGTTAATTCCAGAAAACAATTTAGTTTTGTTATAAGATTTCAAAAGTAACGTAATTAATTTATCATTTTTTTTTATTAATAAAACAGAAAGTTTAGACCTACTCTAATGTAGACATAGAGAGAGATAATTTTTCTTACAAGATTGCGCCAGTCGTATATTACTTTGGCTCTTATTTATTCATTTATTAAATCAACTAAATACTATATCGCCGATTAATAATTATAATGCATAAAACTAAAAGTCAGATAATCACAAACAAATATACTAAACGTTCAATAAAAGGTGGGAGCTTAAAATTATCCCTACAATTCATGTACCTTAGCGCAAAACGAATTTTTGTGAACATCATTATAAGGAGACCAAACTTGACGTGTATACTCTATATAGTATAGGACGGACAAAGGTTATAAAAAGAAATTTAATAGTGCAATACAACTTACAATTACAATAGAAATTATTTTGAATTTAGGCAAAGACGTTACTCTATTATTTTTGATCTAGGTTAGTTCATCTCACGCAATTCATCGCTGAGCAATTTAATATTATTTTAATTATTTAAATCGGAAAATCACAGAAAATTGATCTGAATTTATGTATAAATTATTTTGAATGCTCATTGTTTACATAGCAAAAACCACGAATTAATGATGGATATACTGAAAATGTGCTACTTTCCAATTTAAATACCATTCGTTTATCCTTATTTTATTTGAAATACAATTTTTATATTAAGTTGAAATTTAATTAAAAATATGGAAAAAAATATTTACTAACTCACTAATTTATAATTTTGTAATAAATAGTGTCAAATTAAATATTAATTAATAGCTTCTCTTTTTTACCAGTTAATTTTTTTTTCAATTATACTTTATATTTTCTTAAAATATAATCTTAAAATTTATGTTCAAAATATCAAATAATTTTTTTAAAAAAAAAAATATAATAATAATTATATATATATTTATAATAATAATAAAAAAAAACATAATTTCTTATTTTTTTTTTATGTTTTTGATTTTATTTTATTTAATTTTTTTTTCCAAAATCTAACATCATCTGCTCTTCTTTGTTTTGCCTCATAATTGGACAACTTTTTTTGTTATTGGTAAGTTTTTTAATTATGTGTATGTGTGTGTCTAGTAAAGTAAAATTTTTTTTTTTTTTTTTTTAAACAAAAACAACAAGCTTAAATTTTTTGCATATTTTTATTATACATTTAAAAAATAATTTGATATTGTTTTATTTTCAGGATTAAAACGTAATAATAATTCACCATGGCCACCATTATCAAAATATGATGCAGTTGGAGAAGATGATGTTTTTATGGTAACAAAAATTTAATTAAATTTAATTAAAGACTTTATTAAAATAATTTATATTTGTTTTAAAAGGCATTGGATTTACCTGTAGATTCATCTGAAAATCAATCAAGTCCTGATGGTAGTGGAAGTAATAGTGAGTATATTATAATCTAAACAACAAAAGAAAATATATTTTTTTATTATGTAGAAAGTGGAGATAATAAAGATAAACAGCCAAATATTCACTACATATCCTGTGAAAAACCACAACAACTTCCACCAAGTCCAAATGGTGAACAAACAACAACTATTGCACCTGGTGATAATTATTCATATGTCCAATTAACAGCAGTAATTAAATTAAATGGAATTTATATTCTTTTATTTATATAAAAAAAAAATATTTTTTTTTATATTAGGTTCATGATTTTAATTATCCAATTGTTGATGAACCAGTAATAAGTACAAGGCGTGATTCAACATGTAGTTTAAAGAAACGTACAGCATTAGATTGTGCAACAGCATCAGCAGCAGCATCAATGTTAAAAAATCAAAGTAGTGGTGGTGGTGGTAGTGGTGCACTAATGAAAAATCGTGTACGTTGTCGATATTGTCATGAATTTTATACAGAAGAATGGAATCGAAGAGGAGCATGCGAATTTGCTCCAGATTATTTTAAGTCTGGTTTAGAATGTATATCGGGTTTGTGTTGTGCACGATGTATGCTTTACCATTGTATGAGTGATGCTGAAGGTGAAACACCATCACATCCATGTGAATGTGTTAATGAAAGTGGTTGCACTAAAAGGTAAATATAATTTAGATTGGGATCCTTTTGTGTATTGAATTCATTTAAGTGTTGTTTCTTTTGTTTTTGTTTTAATGTAGATGGATTGGATTGACACTTTTGTCACTTGTAGTACCATGTTTATGGTGTTATCCACCATTGAGAGCTTGTCATTTGGTTGGTGTATCATGCGGTATTTGTGGTGGTAAACATAAACCACAAGTTTGACACTTGGAGCAACAACGGCCGAATTTACAACAAAATGAATATGATCAGATTTTTTTTTATTAAATTATCACGCATATATTTAATTTTGTAATTTTGTATTTATATATTTTTATTTTATTTTTAATCATTGTTTATTTACTCACAAAATAAGCATAACAAAACAAATAATTCTCATAAGTTATTAAAAAAATTGACGTGTTAAAGCAGCACAAAATAATTTGTTTTTACTAATTTTAATTTGAAATATTATTAAGAAAATATTTTGTAAAAAGAAAAGATTTTTTTTTTAATTAAATAATAAGAAAATACTTAATTTTTTTTTATACTTACCAACGAATTTTACATATATAAATTATATAAATAAGTTAAATGTATTTAATTATTATATTTTTTTTTTAAATTAATATTTTATAAGTCTTAAAATTTTATTAAAGCACACAAAACTTATATACAAATTATTTAGCTTCCATTTAAATGACTGCCCCGCCAATTATTTAGATATTAACAACTATTTTTTTTTTGTATTAAATTCGATAGAATTCAAAATATGAAATATTTTAATTTATTATTTTCCGACAAAATATATCAAAAATATTATTATAAATAAATATGTGCTAATTTCCTTAAGTTCCTTTAAATATTATACACAAAGTCAGAAATTTATTAAAACGAATGATTATTATATAAAAAAAAAAAAAAAATTATTTTAAATATTAATTCGAGTATTATAATTTTAATTTTTACATTTAGATTTAACTAATTTATAATAATATTTTATTTACAAATTTTTATTTAAAATTTTCCTCTAATTTATTATTTTTGTGACGATTTTTATATTAAAAAAAGAAAAATTCAAAAAATTCGGCCAAATGGAAAAACAAAATAAATTAAGAAATTTGAAAAAACGTTTTTGTAAAACTTACATACATTAAAAAACCAAAAATACAACAAAAAAAATGAACAATTTTATTGTTCATGATTCAAAAAGAACAAGAAGAAAATGAATTGAAACAAATTATAAAAAAAATAAATATATTATTAATTAATATATATATATATATATATATAATACATATATATATATATAATATAATATATATATATATATATATATATGTATATATATATATATATATATATATATATATATATATATTAAAAGAAAACATAAAAAATGAACAAAGAAAAAATCATAATTGTAGGAAATTTTAAAATGAAAAAACAATTTGTATATTTACATTTATAAAATTCAAACTATATAGCGCCAAATACAGAAACACAAAATTTGCTGAAAACAACTACCAACTTTTGTTAGTTAGCAAAATGTTTTTGCATAAAAAGAAATTATAAAATAAGAAAAATTAACTGAAATACAGAAAGTAAAGTTAAAAATTAAGCACTACAAAAAGTTGAACATTCGTTTAAACAAATTGCCACTCGGAAATTCTTTTTTAGACATACATGGAAATATTATTTTTTTTTAAGAATTTACAATTTGGAAAATTGTATTTGTTTTTCGTTCCTCTTTTTTACATTTTTACGGGAAATCATGCAAATAAATATTGAAATTATCTATTGATTATTTCATAATAAATATTATGATCTCAGATTAGCACGCTGCTTATTATGAATATATATAAGTTAGTTTTGTTATACTCAAAAATGGAGAGACATTTAATACAAAATGAATAAAGGCAAGAAAAATATCCATAATAAGCTCCACCAATTATGTATTCCGGTCCGATCCGATTGAATCAGATCAGCAGCAATTTTTTTTTGTAATAAATAACTAATATTTAATATCTCAAATGAGATTTGCTGTCATTCCACCAGCATTTTGTATACATTCACAGGAATTTCCTGGGTTTTTTTTTTTGTGGCAAATATTCACAAATTGATAAATTTTGTGTACGCGCTAAAACAACTTTACAAATTTAGATTTAAATTATTTTTTTACATAATTCTACTCTATAATTACATATTTTTATAGTTTTGTTAGTATCGAGAAAATGTCGAGAACTAAAAAAGAAAAATTATTTATGAAAAAAAAAATTCGATCGACTTTTCTCCGGGCTCATGAAAGGTCGATCATATTTTTTTTACGATATATACTTTCATTTTACGCACACATAAACAAAAAATTAAAAATAATCCAATATATTTTATTTTTGAGTTTTCCTAAACATGTTTAAAATGTTTTAACATATTCGAAAAACAAAACCACCATTCAATTTTTAAATAATTCATTTATTTCTCGACATTTTCTTACCAATTTCTTGTTTTATTGAAAACAAAACAAACAAAAAAATTATATTTAGAAAAATTTAATTATTTAAATAATTTTTATTAATTTTCTTGAAATAATTGTTAAAAATAAATTTCTCCATAAACATTATAATTAAATTTTACGTTGTCGTTTTATGGAGAATCACAGTAAATAATAAATCATATTAAAAAATAAAAAAAACTTAAATAATAATTGTTAAAAAAATATTTAAAATTTAAAATTGTTTTTCCATTTTAAATAAATAAAAAAAAAAACTTAAATATTAATTAAATTTAAAAAAATTGTACCTATAATAAAAATATATATATATATATAAAAAAAATTTCATCACAAAAATGTGCAGCTATTTTAAATTAAATGTATATTTATAATAAATTAATGAAGAATTTATTCATTCTAACACAAATGTTTAGAGACATCAAAAAGAGAGAAAATAATTTAAAAAAAAAATTGTTTGTAGATAAATTATATTTATATATATATAAAAAAAAAAAAATAATGTAAAATTTGAAGATGTGACACTTTGGTTGTGGGAAGCACAAAAATATTATGGAATTCAAAATTTGTGTAATTCTTTAAAAGCTTCCGAAAAACAAAGAAAATATTTTTTAATTTTTATTTATTTATTTTTTTTTTTCTAGTTTTTTTTTTTTAATAATATTTCCTTCTTTTTTTGAGAATAAATCGTTTTCAAATGTATAAAATATATATATATATAATTATTCTTTTTAATTAAATATAAATAAAAATCTCATTCAGTACCTAAAATATATGAAATTAAAATTAATGTATTTCAATGTAAAACAGAAAAGATATAAAAAAAAAATTGTTTAAGTACAAAATATTTATAAATAAACTAATTATATAAAAAATAAAGTACATTAAATATAAATTAAAATTATATTCGAAAATCTGAGATAAAACGTTACAGCAAGATTTATCTATATACTAAACAAAAATAGATAATT
>OY987259.1:25344085-25500227 GCA_963920725.1 Rhamphomyia laevipes | reverse complement strand
GGGCCAAAAAATTAAAAATGTGGATCTGATGAGGATACTACATTATAATGTATACAGAAAATGGATCTCTGTAATAGATAGATAGATAGATAATAAAGGGGTCGTTAAGGCAGAAGTACGAACTTCCGCCTCCCAGCACTGCGACCTAAAGAGATCTATTGTACATACCCTACTAATGTTTGGTCAGTCAATACCCAGGCTTCTGTAGAAGCGGAGGGTTTTTCTGACGGCCAGACCCCTGACTTCGAGAGGGCTCAGAAATCCCATACCCAGGTGTCAGCCTTTTTCGGGCAATAGCCTCGCAATCGCAGAGAATGTGTTCCGCAGATTCGTCATCAACCGAACAGAACCGACAGTCGCTATAATCAGACTTACCGATTTTGTTTAGATGATACCTGAGCGCGCAGTGGCCCGTGAAAAGGC
The DNA here is from genome assembly GCA_963920725.1 of Rhamphomyia laevipes. Taxonomy (NCBI): domain Eukaryota; kingdom Metazoa; phylum Arthropoda; class Insecta; order Diptera; family Empididae; genus Rhamphomyia; species Rhamphomyia laevipes. The sequence goes on along the minus strand of OY987259.1, from coordinate 25,499,804 downwards.
CAGTTATTATACGTAGCTCGGTTTTGTTGAGTGTGAGGACCTCTTTAGCCCTTTTGTTTGAGAAATCAAGGAATCGCTTCCCTTGGCGTATGCCTGGGATGTTGTTCCAGTAGGTAGATTTCTCTTTCTTTTCCCATTCCCTAATTTCCTCCATTATGTGGCTTTTTGAGATGCCACAGAAGGGTTCGGGTCCGATGAAGGGCCGGTCAGCCCCTGTTCTAGCGAGTTTATCGGCAATTTCGTTACCGCTTATTCCCTCATGCCCCGGCACCCACATCAGAGTAACTCTGTTGTTAGTAGCCAGTTGCTTGAGCGAGGATAAGCATTCCCATACGAGTTTGGATTCAAAGCAAAAAGAATCCAAAGCTTTGAGGGCTGCTTGGCTATCCGACATAATAAATATGTTTGCACTGCGAATGCGTTTATTAATGCATTCTTTAGCGCAAAGCTCTATCGCATGTGTTTCCGCTTGGAAGATCGTTGGCGATGTTCCTAGGGATTTAGAGAGACGAAAGCGAGGTCCGAAAACGCCCGCTCCAACTCCATCATTAGTTTTGGACCCATCTGTGTACCAAACCATTGATCCCCTATCTAATATGGGCCCCCCAGAGCTCCACGTACTGCGGTCTGCAATGACCACTTTGTAGGGTTTATCAAAGTTTAGCCTTTTTTGCATAAAGTCAGACATGTTCATAGTCTCTTTAGACTTTTGAAATTCTGCCAGAATGTGTAGATGTCCAATAAGGTTACCGGTTTTAATATCGGTAGTCCGCTGCAGTCGGAGTGCGCCTAGGAGAGCCTCTTTTTTGATCTGCAAATGCAGTGGAGTGAGGTCTAGCAACGCTTCCATAGCAGCCGTGGGACAAGTTTTCATTGCACCGGTTATACAGAGACACGCCATACGTTGTACTTTTTGTAGCAACGCCTGGACAGATTTCTGAGTGGTTTTCGGCCACCATACCAGCGACGCATACGTGATGATGGGTCTGATGATAGCACTATATGACCAATAAATCATTTTAGGTTTCATCCCCCATGTTTTACCTATAAGACAGTTGCACGCCCATAGAGCCCTAGTGGCTTTCGCGACTGTTTTATTAATGTGTGAATTCCAGGTTAGTTTTTTATCTAGCATTACTCCTAGATATTTTACTTCTTCCGAGAACTCAATAATGATATCATCTAGCTTGGGAGATATAAGATTCATCTTCCTTCTTTTAGTAAATGGTATTATTATTGTTTTATTTGGATTTACACTAAGCCCTTCATCAAGGCACCATTTGTGCACTATGTTTAGGGCCCTTTGCATAAGCTCTGATATAGTTACATCATGCTTCCCTCTGATCATGATGACAAGATCATCGGCATAACCCTGTACATCAAAGCCCATATTAGACAATTTGTCCAAGAGATCATCAATCACTAAAGACCATAGTAATGGTGATAAAACCCCTCCCTGAGGGCACCCTTTCATGGCTTTTACCGTGGTCGAATCTTCTCCTATTTTTGCAGTAATATTGCGGCACTCAAGCATGGCCCTAATCCAGCCAATCGTAGGAGTATCAACCCCTTTACGCGCTGCCGCTCTTTCTATGGAATCATAGGTGGTATTGTCGAAAGCTCCCTCTATGTCTAAAAAGGCACAGAGGGCGATTTCTTTCACCGCAATTGACTTTTCAACCCTATTGACGAGGGTATGTAGAGCAGTCACCGTAGACTTGCCAGCCTGGTATGCGAACTGGTTCTTGTTTAGGGGTGACAATTTAAGGGCCGTTTCCCTTATATGTAAGTCAATGACTTTTTCCATTGTTTTAACAAGAAAGGACATTAGGCTAATCGGGCGATATGATCGTTTCTGTACGACTCTTGGTGTAGCTTCCGTCTCCTTTTTCAAGAAGACTGATGCCATTCGTATGATCCTTTGATAAGGCTTTCTGAAGGCGAGCTGCTGTTGGAACATTATTTATACCTTCACAGAACTCTCTCCATGTCTTTCTCTTGGATTTACGAACTTCAATATTGTATTCCGTTAGGGCACGCTGGTAAGCACTCCATTCATTGGTACGTTTAGCACCGTTGAAAAGCTTTCTAGCCCTAGTTCGGAGCCTGCTTAACTCCTTATTCCACCAAGGCACATTTCTGTTTGTAGCCTTTTGTTTAATAGGACAGGCATTTTCATACGCAGTGGTAAGAAGGGATTGTAGCCCAGAAGCTACTTGTTCAAGGTCCGAGATGGACTCTATATTTTTATTTAGGGAACTAATCTCAGACACAATGTGATCCCTGAAGGAGACCCAGTGTGTAAGTTTAGGAACCCTATTGGTGACTGTTTGCTGGTACATGCCTTCAAAACTGAAACTAATATGTTGGTGATCCGACATAGAAGGTTCATCGGAGACATGCCAGTTAATCAGCCGAGGTGTTATAAAAGGACTGGCCAAGGTTAAATCAAGGACCTCTTGCCTAATCGAATTTATAAAAGTTGGCTTGTTGCCTCTATTTATAATATCTATGTTATTAGAGAATAAAAATTCAAGAAGACACTCACCCCTTTTGTTTGTATCATTGCTGCCCCATACAGTGTGGTGCGCGTTGGCATCGCAGCTGATGATAAACTGCTTACTGTTTCGTCTGCAGTACTCGATTAATCTGATGACTTCATCGGGAGGTGCTTCATCCGATTCTCCAGGGAAATAAGCCGAGGCCCAGATGACCTCTTGCTTACCCCTTTCCATCGGCACCTCAACAAGTACCGCAACCAAGTCCCTTGTAATGAACTCTGAAGTAGGAAGAAAGTTTAATTTATTATCGAGCAGAATTGCTGCTCTTGGATTTTCATGTTGATTAAAATATATTAACTTACATGATTGTGATGGTAGACCCATAATTCGGCCTCTAAGGATCCAAGGCTCTTGAATGAGCGCTATGTCCATTTGTTTTGAAATAAATCTTCTGCTAAGTTCGGCCGATGCAGCTTTTGCATGATGAAGATTTATTTGGATGCAGTCAATACGACATGCATCCATTATGGTTTTTTAAGCTTCAGCCTCTTGACCGAGGTCTTCTCAGAACCTTTCTTGAAGCTGGTTTTGATGTTATTACCTGCGGGTTATTTAAACCCGTACTTCTTCGGTTTTGAGGCGGTCAAGCTGGTTGCTATAGTCCCACTGGCTTCCTTGGATGTGCTGGCCTTTGGTGAAGAGTCCTTAGTGGCCGAAGCTGTTAAGCTACTTGCCAGATCTCTGTTCACCGCAGACTCCACACTCTTGGATTCGCCAGTGGCTGCAACCGTTTGTGGAGCATTTTTCAACCTAAGCTGAATGAAACCAAATTTAAAATCAATTTTAAAATTGGTCTTCTTCAGCTGCTCCACGGACTGATGATCAATGGAGAGCGTTAACTGGGCTGCGGTGTTGTGTGCCTCCCTTCTTAAAACCCTCCATCTGTCTGTATTGAGGCCACCATTTTGCCCCTGGACAATGCCCAAAATGCGCTCATTTGTTGTATCCGCGCATGCTGGGAAGAAAGCAATCAATAACTGCGACTTAGGGATCTTTTCCTCTTCAACAGCTATCAATTGTGCCTTCTCCCATGGCTTTAATCCGGGAACTGTGCTGACAACCCAATCGGCTGTTTCTTTATTAGCACAGTTTAGAACTATCCATTCTGGTTTAAAAGTTGAGCCTAGGAACTTCGGTTTTGTGACCGCATCCTTTTGCTCAATAATTTTATCCATGATGGATTCCTGAATGGCACTCATTTGCTCAGTTGTCAGGAGTTCCTCCGGATGATTTTTGGATAAGATGCCCAGTCTTACCCCTTCAACCACAGCTTTATAACTTAACTTACTTCCACCAGTAGGTACGGTGTTGTTACCTTTAACTGGGTTAATAGTGGAGGTGGTTACAGTTTTAGCCACCTTAGAAGCATCCCCTGAAGGACCTTTCATCCTTTTCTCGGTAGCCTCTGGTGTGCTGCCATCAGACCTGAACCTTTTAGTTGCCTTTTTAGGCTCTATAGGATTTAAGGCCAATGTTTTAGCCTCAGCAGGTTGATGGCCATGTGCAACGAGCCATTTAAATCGTTTTTTTAGCAGCACCAGTCATACGGATGCGCTTTTCAGCATCTACTATACTGAGCTTGCTGGTAATCTCTTCCAGTTTAGCCACTTCTCCTACTGAAAGGGGAGGCATTACTTCCTCATCTGAAAGCGGCGATTCATATTCTGATGCTGGAGGACTTATTACGGCCTCTACTGATTCAGAAAGACTAGGTTCAATAACCTTTGTCTCTTGCGATGTTGATGCACTTGGAGCAGCATCTCTCTCTTTTTTTGTTTTGTTACTTGGTTCCATATAATTCCCACGAGTAGCTAGGGAAAAGAGGTCACCTGTGGCAGAGCCCCGCATTACCACAGGAAGTCTATCATTCAAACCAGAGGTCGACAGGTATCTGGAGTCCGCTTACTAACGACTAACCATCCCGTTAGCCATGCAGCCGTCGGCGTAAGCTGTTCCGCCAATATTGGCTTGGGTAACTCTAGGAGTAGCAAGGTTGGTAAGTCCAAATATGCGGAAGTACCATGCCTATAAACTCCATGGGCGCGCTTGCAAATTCGGTCTGCATCCGTATTTTAGACAGATGCAGTTCCAGGGGCCACCACGAGGAGGTATTGCAAGTACTTGATTAGGAATTTATCTTGTGTTTGATCTGATCTGATCTGATCCCCATTGTGGTAGTAGTAGTAGGGTCAAATTATTGCGGGTAATTTTAGTTTTTATATGAAAAAGAAGAAAAATTTATGTAATTTTAAAGCATTTATGTATATGCAAAAAAGTTGTATTATCCAACCCCGAAATGCGCGAAGCGACCCGTGATATTAAAAAACTGCCTCAGACTCAGTGGAAGTTTGGGGAAGGCGCCAGCCAACCGTCTTTTTATATATTTCATTTTTGGAATTTCGATATTTCTTTACTTTTTTCAAACAATTTCGTTCCTTGCAGTCTATATTGTTTTTTTTTTTTGTAGTTTATATTATTGCTGTAGCGCAACGTATATAAACTACATTTGTTTCTGTTGCCTGTTGATAACTTCAACTTGACTTGACATAAATCTGTTGATAAATTAAAAGGCTTCACGAAAAAACGAAAAGAAAAATCGAGGTAAAAATGTCGGCTGTAAGTGCTGCAGAAAGAGAACTAGTCCTAAGAAAACATGCTCAGGCATTGAAATTACGTGCGGAATTTCAAAAACAAGTTACTAATCCTCATATTCATGGAACTGGAGAAGGAGGCACTGTTGTACGTAAATATACAATATATAGAAACAGCTGACCTAATGTTATGTCATCACAGTATCTCAAATTCATAAAAATACTTATTTAATTTATAGTTTGATGCTGGTCTCCAGCGATTCCAAGCTATGCGAATTAGTCATTTTGAACATTTCAAACCAACTGGAAAATCATTTGGTGTTGGAGCATTAGTCGTTGTTTTACCAATTGCCCTTTATGCTTGGGCTCTGAAAGCAGAACGTGATGGTCGCGAGAAGAAATACAGAACTGGACAGGTTGCATATAGAGATCGTAAATTCAAATTTATTTAAATAAAACAAAAAATATTCCACCCTATCGAGGTTGGAGGATTTTAAATTAAAAAAAAAACGGAATTAAAAGTAATTTATAATAGTTAAAACATATTTTTTTATTTCTCTTCCAGTTGTTTATCTCTAGATATAACATAATCCTCAAATTTAACCATATAAGTCGTTCCTTTGTGCCAATGCGCTGAGACTTTACAGGGCTAAAAAAAGTATCAATTTATTATTCAATAAAATATTATGTTAATGAAAATTTACAAATCCACAATGTGTTAATACTGCTTCAACAATACCAGCTATAAAACTAGCACAATTTAATGATCCTTTATCTTTGGGAACACTTATATATGTATTAACTAATGATTCTTTTTCAATAATATAATAAGTTCGTTCATCATCATTAGCATGTTCTAATTTTTCAGCTTCTTTTCCAAAGAGATTCTACAAGAATTCGAATTATTTAGTCATTTTCATTATTTTTATCAACATTTGTTACCTTCCATAATGTTGTCTTCACAAAAAGCAACATCTGAGTAAGTTTAGTTTCCCTTTTTGAGTTTTTCTCTCGGACAAATAAAATATCAATAACTCGAGTACCAACATCTTGTCCCAACTCGTGAAGCCTTAAAACGAATATAATTTTTTTTGTAAATTTGATTTATTCTATCTAATCAAAGAGGTGAATGTAAAATCATTAAAGCTCACTTAGTTTGCAATTCGGGTACTGTATAAACTCTACTTTGACAATATTGTACCATTTCACTGAACAAAAGTGCAAAAACACTTTGAGATACTTCACCTTTACCACGACTAAGTTGTTTGTCCAAGATATTAGGACGTGGTCTTAAAGATGACATTTTTAACGCCTCCAGTTTGTTATATTTTTAATATTTAATTTAAAAGTAGAAAAAAAATTAAATTATAATAAGATTTTAACTAGTCAAACACAGCTGCAAAAGCAAAAATGTTTATGTCAGATGTTAGAAAATAGAAACTATAGAAATTTCATTTTTAAATGTTGGTTGCAATGTCAAATTCGGAGGATATAATTTGATATTTATTTGATGTTTTTATCCGTCACACTCAATACAAATAAAACATTCTTGAAATTCCATTTCCACAGTTCCATTTTTGCAGGCTGCAGGGTTGCAATTTGTATTTGTATCTATTGAATGAATTTCACGTATGGTCGGTCCAACACGTAAATATAATACAATTTCAATAATATTAAAAATCAAATTATAATCAATTAAATTTTATTTACTTCTAGGATTTTCACTATTGAAAATTGCCGCAATATTTTGTTGTCCATTTGCCATATGCCATATTGAAATCATTTATATCTTGTATTCTTGTTCTTGTGTACATGCTTATGTTACCTGCTTTAGATTTAGGAGATGAGAAAAGATTAGAATAAAAAAAATAAAGCATATAAAAGTTATTTATTTATTTAAAAAAAAAGAATCTAAATTTCAATATTTATAAGAATAAAATATAAATGTTCTTAGAGAGATGTTAAATCTTGGATGTTTAAAGTAGAATTTGGCTATTGGCAATTATCATTTAGTGTGACTCCTAATATATATATTTATGATATTTTAAAAAGTTCAAGCATAAATTATTTTCATCTTGCATTTTTAAAACCGCTTGTCTAACAAGTAATTAATATTTTTAGTTAATGATATTATTGAAACAAAAATACAATAAATTTTATTCTATAGCCATTATAATTTTTTTAATCTCTCTTCTTTAATAAGAAGCTATATATATGTATATGTATGTTAATTTTGTTTTAAATTGAAGATTTTAATTTTTGCTATTTATTCTTTTAATGAAATAAAATAATAATTGCTGCATTATTTTCTTCCGTTTTCATTTTCTATTTATGTTTAAACAGAAGGCTCGTTCACTTCAATTGCAATTTTTTTTATTATGTTGGTTAAAATTCTGCACCGTCGAAAATTTCGAGGAACAAAATGTTACATTTACAGGCAGAATTTTTAAGAAATTATTTTCAGTTCAACATTTTTTCGAGAAACGGACGCAAAAAATGCTGAGCTGTGAAAAAAATGCAGAATGCGAGCAACATTTTTTTAAGAAACGAATTAAGAAGTTTATTAAAATCGATATTGTAAATCAGCCTTTAGTCACCATTTATTTTACTATAATAGAGGGAAGAATATCTACTTTATTTGTGGCTAGCGTTATCACTTAATAATACACAAACAACCACAGCACAACCGAAACATAGAACGTAGCATTAGCAGAGAGAATAATATTATGATATCTTCGTGTATTTTTGCTTTCATTTCTAAATAGTTGAGATCAAAGTAATAATAATTAATATACAATATTTGCAGTGACAGCAGTTAGTTTAATTTATTAAATTTTTATTAAAAGCAATGGAAATGTTAAATGACAGGTATAAAAATTTAATAAAAATATATTAAAAACATGATCTACATTGTAAAAATTCTATAATTGACAGTACCAAACAAAAGGAAAAAGATGCAGTAGATAGTGCAGATTCTGGAAGATGGTGGGCATCGTGGATAAATACTGCCAAAGAAAAGGTAAATATTGTTGAATTTAATATGTAAGATATAGAATTTCTTTAAAACAGAAATTATAAATATTCCCACTTTAAAAATTGTTAATATTTATGATTTGGAGGAATGCATAATGAAATTTTATTTATATAGACTTCAACTGTTTTTGAAGCAGTTCGTAAGGATTTAGATGAATTAGCAATAGCAGTGAGAAATGAAGCATCAAGCGTTGGAGCAAGTATCGAAAGCAGTTTAAGTGTAAGTTATATACATATTACTTTACAAAAAATTTAAATATTCATCATAGAATAAATTACGATGACAGTTCACTAGCGCATAAACATTGTAAATGTGGCGTATCAAATTGTTTTCGTGATACGTTCCAAGCCTAGTCCTATTCCCTTATTACTATATTTATTTCTATATGAAATGCTCACTTTTATTATAACAATTACACCTCTAATAAAATGTAAGGAGCAAAACCTTACATTACAAATAATTGTCCAATTACATATTGCTCTTATTATTTGAATTTTTAAGTATAAAATATTATTCCGTTCAATAATTCAAACGTACGAAATACACAAACAAATGGGATTGAATAAATTAATTTATATATATGTATATTACAAATATAGTTGGAAGAAGATTCAGCATCAGTTGGTACAATGAAAAAAAGTATCAGTTCATTCTTTGATCAAGTAACAAAAGCTCTGATTCCAACACTAGAAGAAGATGATGCTGAGGCTGTCCTAATTACACATGATGGTACTGTTACACTTACCGGATTTACAAAATATTTGGCAGATTTACAATCACAAGATGAAACTTATCTTGAATTGGATTCTAAATTAGCTGATAATTATAAACGTTGGATGGAGGTTATTGAACAGGATCAATTCACCCAAGAAAGATTAGCTAGACACTTAATCAGGAGTGAAATTTTGAACGATAAATATTTGAGTTTAGTACCTGGAAAAATATGCCATATGGAATTTTGGCAAAGGTTGGCATTTATATTTATAAAATATAAATTTTATTCAATATTTTGAATTACTAGGTACCTATTCAAACGAGCACTTTTAGAAGATGCTCTTGCGAATGCAAAACATTCAGAAAATAGAGCAAAATTAGAAATTGATAATGATAATTCAGCATCCCTTAAAAAAAGTGTTGTACAAACTGAACAGCCAAAATTAAGTATAAAAAATATGGAGGAAGAAAATTATCCAATTGAAGAAGAAGAAACAAATATTGAAAATATTGAAAAAGATCTATTAAATGACCACTTAAATTGGGAAAATAAAGAAATTAAATGTAATGTTAAGTTGACCGAAGAGGAGCAAATAAGATTGTTGGAACAATATGATCAAGAAATTCAAGGAAGAGGTGGAAGTAAAAAGAAACTTTCCAGTGAAAGGCCTAAAACAAATAAGTTTTCGAATAAGGAACAGGTAATTTAAATTTTTTATATGTAAAAATCTATTGATATATAAATTTATTTATAGCCTAAATATAAGATAAATGATAAAAAGTTAACTCATAAAAAGATTAATAAATCAATCGACAAAGCAATTACAATATCGGTAATTGAAAAAGATTTAAAAAAAATAAACATTGCAACATCTCAAATACAGCAACATCATCCGACTGTTCCACAAAATGAAAAAGAAAAAGACGAAATATCATCAGCATCGGATGAGAGCTGGGAAAAAGATTTTGATTGATTAAAAGATTTATCAATTATTCAATAATTTTATATGACATTAATGACCATTTATCAAATTTCCTACGATATAAAAATAGTTCGATATCAAATTATAAAAATCACACATTGAATTAAAAAATATTTCATCCAATAAATTGTGGCATCATGGGATTTGTTAAAGTTCCGTAACGCCATATAGCTAGTTGTACCAGCACTAAGGAAAGAATATAAGAATCGTGCACAAACCCTAAATGATTGGACAACTATATTACACAGTTTTGAACCTAAAACAAACAAATTTTATTTCTGATTATCATTTAAAAAAAAAAAAAAAAAATATTAATAGCTAATCTGAAGCTATACTAATCTTATTTCAAGAAATCTGACTTAGGGTCGTTGGTGAATATTATTAAAATATATTACAAAACTTTATAAGATACATAATCGAAAACTGTTTTTTATATTATATAGTTCTTCCAATTAATTTATCTTCGATTTATTCATAGAGAGATTTTTAAATTAATAATAATAATTCTTACAATCTACAAACTATTTTTTTTTAATATTATTCTCTTTTATTATTTTTACTATATTTTTCTAATAGTTTTTACTAGTTAATTTTTGTTCCTTAATAAAAACATATATTTTATTATTTTATTTAAGATATACATTTTCAAAATAAAGTCTAATATAATGATTTATTTGTTTTTATTCCATTTCTCAATACAATGTTTAATCTTTTATAACAGCTTGTTTGATGTAAGTTTTATATTAACACTTCACAAACACCAACTGCAATTGCAGTGAGCTGATCATATGATCTATTGTTTCAGCTATAGCTGAATCACAAACAAAGTCCGTCAAATCCGTCAAAGCGTTAAAAAGTAATTGGGACGTACAAAAGAATAATTTCCCAATCAATAAGATTACCATTACCATTTTTTTAAGTCAAATTAGACTTAAGGAAATGTGCGCTTTCATATAAATTGTATGAAGCAAACCATAATAGAATTAACCAACTTTTCGTTAAGTCATTTTTCGGTTTCGTTGACTTCAGAAACTTAAGAAGCGGAGCGATCAACGAGCGCTATTTCTCCCTCTTTCTGAAATTTTGACAAATTTCAAATATTTATTCAAAATTTCAAATATTTATTTGAAATTTGTCAAAATTTATAAATTTATATTTGAAATATTTGAAATTTGAAATTTGTCAAATAAAAATATTTATAAATTTATAAACAATAAATTGTTTTTATTTGAAATACAGTTTTCAATTATAATAGTAAAAAAATTGTGGTCATATTAATAATATGTCAATATGTATTTGACGTTAAAATTGACATAAGCCAAAATCTATTATGGTTTGCTTACGTTATTCCTTAATTTTTGTAAAATTTTCGTTGACTTAACAAATTTTTTTTGACACTAGGTTAAGTCGTTAATCCTATTATGGTTACGGCTATAGATAAATTATTTTTGGAATTATCTGTTGAGCACAGTAAACTGAGATCAAAATTTACATGCTCTGAGTTTCGTACAAAGCATTTTTACAACATTAATAACCCGAGCAGAATCAACGCAGCCTACATAAGAAATGTCAAAAAAGTAAAAATATATGAAACCGATTATAACAAACGCAGCCTCGAGAAAAAAAGTTAACCACCTTTTAACTTTTTCCGTAAGCAACGCTGGTAAATGTCACATTAAAATCAGGTAGAAAAATATTGTTAGTGTATATTGTTAGGTAGAAAAATTTCATCGCAGTAAAACTAGTTTTGGTTGTGTTTGTGTTCGATAAATATTTTTTTTTACGTTGGCTGCATATTCTTATGTATTCTGCGTTCATTCTGCTCGGGCTACATATAAAATAAAAATTATAAAAGTAAAAAATGTAGAACTTTATTTTTATGTGGTTGGTAAGAAAGAAAAACGGCATTAATATTACATTTTAGATTCTACTGCGCTGATGCTTTGTTAATGCTATATGTTTCTGCTGTTATGGTTTGTGTTTCAGCTTATTTTTTAAGATTAATCTGAAATTGTGAATTGTGTAATTGCATTGTAATATTAAATTGGTAACTATTATAATTTAGACGAAAAAAAAAAAAATCCAAATGGAATTGCATAACTTCAGGAGTTTCTTTTATTGAATCGATTTGCACAAAAAAAATTTATTTGCACATATTTTATTCACGTTATTAATTTAGATTTTATTATATTAATTATGATATTGTCATACTGCTAATATTTATTATGTAAATATTATATGTGAAATAGTTTTAACTAGATTAAAAATTAAATCACTAAACTCTTCCATAATTTAATACGATTAACGTGATAAAATTATATACAGAACTATTAATATCTATCTATAGTAAGTATATATAATTTTTAAATTCCATCTAAATGTCTGAGAAAAATCAATATATAAATCTTAAGTGAAACTTCTGCAATACATCATAATATATTAAGGAAAAATAATTTCGTTACGAGAAAATGGCTTTTCTTAACAAATTTCGTAATGTACCAATTCCACCAATACAAAATGTATTAAATGTTGCAATGCAGACTGTTAGACAAACAATACCTAATAAAGGTAATAAGGATGAATATCAGCAGCCAGGAGATGATACGGTTCCTCCAGTTTCTCCACGACCACAAAGTGTTCGATTTGTTGATTCTCAAGGTTATATCATTAATATATAACTATAGCTAGTATTCATTTTAAATAATTCAAAATTATTTTTAGATGTACCTAATGAATCACATGAGTTAAATCCATTTCGTAATTCTAGTGGGTATACTAATGAAGGAAGTATTCCTGAAAATGGATGTGTATCGAACACATCATTTACTGGGCAAGATTATGAACAAGGCTATCAACAAAGTGGATTAAGGTAAATTTAAATTTTATAGAGCTTAAGCGTTTTTATTATTTATAAATACAGACAATTATTATTAATTATTAGCTACTCCTACTATTCTAACGTTTCGTCTGTAAATATTTATAACAATAATCACAAATCTTTATAATAATAATCATTTTAGGCAGGCCAGTATTGCATCAACTGAAAGTTCATTCGCTTGCGATGGTGAAGGCAGATCAGATATTAAAATTGACGAGTATCAAGCAGCATGGAATGTTACCAATGCAATTCAAGGAATGTTTATAGTTTCCTTGCCGTTTGCTGTTCTACGTGGTGGTTATTGGGCTATAATAGCGATGGTTGGAATTGCACATATATGTTGTTATACAGGTAAAATACTGGTGCAATGTTTATATGAACCTGATCCGAATACTGGTGAACCGGTTAGGGTAAGAGATAGTTATGTTTCTATTGCTAAAGTATGTTTCGGACCAAAATTAGGTGCACGAGCAGTTAGTATTGCACAGATTATTGAACTTTTAATGACTTGTATATTATATGTTGTTGTATGTGGCGATTTATTAGCAGGTACATATCCAGAGGGTGCATTAGACACACGTTCGTGGATGATGTTTACTGGTATATTTTTATTACCATTGGCATTTTTAAAATCTCTAAAAATGGTATCAACATTATCATTTTGGTGCACAATGTCTCATTTAGTTATTAATGCTGTAATTTTAAGTTATTGCCTATTGGAAATTAGTGATTGGGGTTGGGCTAAAGTAAAATGGTCTATAGATATGGAAAATTTTCCAATATCATTGGGTGTGATTGTATTTTCATATACATCACAAATTTTTTTGCCAACCTTAGAGGGCAACATGATAGATAGATCAAAATTTAATTGGATGTTAGATTGGTCTCATATTGCTGCAGCTATTTTTAAAGCATTGTTCGGTTATATTTGTTTCCTAACATTTCAGGATGACACTCAACAAGTAATAACAAATAATTTACATTCACAAGGTTTTAAAGGAATGGTAAACTTTTTCCTTGTTATCAAAGCAATATTAAGTTATCCATTACCATTTTATGCGGCATGTGAACTTTTAGAAAGAGCATTTTTTCGTGGTCCACCAAAAACAAAATTTCCTACAATTTGGAATTTAGATGGTGAACTTAAAGTTTGGGGTTTAGCATTTAGAGTTGGTGTCATTCTTGGTACTATAATGATGGCAATTTTTATACCACACTTTTCAATTTTAATGGGTTTTATAGGTAGTTTTACTGGTACTATGTTAAGTTTTATTTGGCCTTGTTATTTTCATTTAAAAATAAAAGGCCATCTATTGGATCAAAAGACAGTAGCTTATAATTATTTTATTATTTCTTTAGGTGTCTTATTTGCAGTTATCGGTATTTATGATTCAGGAAATGCTCTAATTGAAGCTTTTGAAATTGGTCTTCCATTCTAATTTATGAATAAAAATGTTATTATATCAAATGTAAGTGTGGCGCTAAATCGAAAAGTTTTTTTTTAATTTTCTATATGAAAAACTATTTATACTGAATCAATTAATCCACATATTAATTAAAGTCTACGCAGTGCCATTTTATTTTAGTACTTTTACTGAAATCTCCAGTTAATGATTATTAACGGTATCACGAATATATCTCAATCTAAATTTGAATTTGAAAAATTTGGTAAAAGAGTTAAATTTTTGATTTATAAAACATAATTTTAACTTTAGTTAAAAACATTTTAAACTTATCACTTATGGAACTTGAATTTGATTATGACTATGGAACTTTTTAGTAGAATCGAAATATTATAAACACTTTTTACAAATAAAAAATTTACATTTTTCGAACTTAATGTTCACTATTACGACCCGACTTTTGTAAATAAAGTTGATTAAGACATGTAATAAATCTTTTTAAGTATTTCATAATTGCTAAAGCAATAGTTAATATATCTACAAAAATAATTACATACTCATACTGCAGTATTACATAACATTTTACGAATTTTTTTTATCAGGTATATTAGCGAATTTAATTTAATGTTCTGCATTTTAATTTAATATCTTATATTATGTATTTAGAATAAGCACAAAAAAAATATTTATACTATAAATCCATTAAGAAATTAAAAGTTACTGATTAAATGTACGTCTTCCAAATTCAATTAAATTGTATACTATATAAAGATATACATATATAAAGTTAATATTGATAATAATAATATATAGTTAAGCATAATAAAATAATAAGCAGTGTTTGTTAGCTAAAAATTACAATATTTAATAAGATAATTATATTATATAATATATAAGATACAAATTCATCATTTGAAAATTAATAATTAATGTCTGATTTTATTATATATATATTGAAATATATTGTATGAAACGAAGTCTTCCAAATGTAATTACTGCTATATACTAAATATATATATAAAAATAAATTTAAAAATATATGAATATTTAAGAAAAATATACAAAACTAGAAAATTAGTGTATTGTTTACACTCCAATCAAATTTTTCATAACCACATTTCCAGATTATGTGTAAAGGGTTTGTTCTTTTTCCATTATAATAAATGAAAAGGTGTTATAATATTATATTGTAAAAAAAATATATGAAAATACAAGTCGCAGGGATAATTTTTTTTTTCATATTTAAAATATGAGACTTATAAAAAATATGGTTATGAAAAAATTGATTGGAGAAGAACTAATATAATAAAAATAAATAATATTAATATTTAAAATAAAAACTAATAAAAAGAATGTTAGTTTGCAAAAAAATAATATAAAATCATTAATGTGAAATTGAAATATTTATTTAAGTCATTTATATATGGCTTACTTTATATGAAAAAAATAATAATTATAAAAGCAATTAATGCTATAACATTCTTTAATAATGATATATATCAATAATAATAAACAAATAATTTTGTCTTCCACAAAACATATAAAATTATGTCTTCCATAAAATTACAAATTAAATTTTATTAATAGAATTAAGATGTTTGAAATGTTAATTTATAATTGTAATTAAAATTTACATATAAAAATAGTCATTATTATTATTATATATAACTATATATATTATACTTAATTCAAAAAATATTGTATGTAAATGTTTGCAAAATTGTTTTCTGTGCTATAGTAATAAAACTATTTAGTTACTAACTTTTTTTTGTATAATTTAATGTTAGTAAATATATATTGTACAGTGTAGTACTATTATAATATGAAATATGTAGATTTAAATTGATTACGTAACATTAAAGTACAACTGAGATCTTCGTCTATCTGGTGATTCTCGTTCATCTGTGTGTTAATGGTACCAAATAAAATTTACATTTTCTTTGATAATACATACAATACAGAATACGACACACCAGTCATAAAAGGTGGTAGTCATATACTTTTACAAAACTGTTAAATGGCAAAAATTGATATGTGAACTGCTGCCCCCTGATCCGCCATAAAATTTGTTGTGTTTGTTATAAACTCAAATCTATGATATGTATAAATAAGTTGTCGATTTTATGAATGTAATAATTGTAACGCAGAAAAGTGGTCTCATGAGGTCACCTTGCGAGTTTCCTCATGAGATGATGATCGATCCAATGTAATAAAAATGACCAGGCCACGGTCCGTTTTCCACGCCATTAAATTCTGTCAGGGAGGAAATATTTTCAAACAACAAAACAGATTTAGGATATTGCTCACGTCCTCCTTCTCAGATCTCAGCCAGGCTTAGTTTCGCAGATCTTCCGTTTAAATGTATGTATATATATATTCGAAATGTCCTTATTTTATTTAGTATTAATTATAATTAATTATCATACCGCAATCATAACCGGAATAATTGAATTTACATTATTTTATTTTTTTATATTTTATTATTATAGATAATACTAATAATAGTAGTTTATTTAACACAAAATTAACATTAATATTTCTACGTGTTTACTATCTATTATACTAAATTTAATTTAAAAACTAGCTACAATAAAATAAAAATAATTTTAGAATACCTCCGGTATTCCCTACGGCTAATTACATTCTATTCTAATCTCGGTCGTCTAGCGTCTACTACACCTAGCAACATAGCTCGATATCGATCACCCCACATCAATCCCATTGTTGTATCCGAAATTCGAAAAGTGATTGCTTCCGAAATTCAATAAAAAAAAAAATTTCTTCCAATTAGAAATTATTTTCATCCGAAGGGCTGATTAACTTCGTATTCAATTTTGGTTACAAAAGGGGAAATTGATCTAAAAGTAATCGATACCGAATCTATATTTTACTAGATGTAGTGCCGCGACATCTATATATAAATAGCATAATAATGTAATGTGCTACACGTGACGGCGCCTAAATAGTAATAAATGGTTTTCCCGCAAAGTGTTTTGGACAGATAATAAATCTGTCAACATGACTTAAGTTCATGTGCATGCATTGTGCACGCAGACGTATCTACAGCCACCCAGCCATCATGAATGACATCAAAATGGTAAACAAACATTTTGGTTGGTAATTATATTTAATAAATTTTCTAATTAGATCTTAATTTTATTTATTTCATTTTAGCCAAAGTTCCGGTGTTACATAATTTAGAAAATTCTGAATTTATCGCTTATGGCTATGTTATATAATAGTGTAATATTCTTAAGTAAGTAATTTATAATTTTTCTCACTTTTCCCTTTTTTTGACACCCACAGTGGGAAGATGCTCTTCATCCTTGTACAGTAAATGAGGGATACAATTTTTTATGATTCCGAAAGACCCCAATCTATTATATCTAATATCCACGTTACAATATCACATTATTGTCGGTTGGATGATGTTTTTTGAAAATTTCGAAGTTCTTACCCCACTAAAATAAAAGAAGTTGAAAAGATACAGGGTGGATTTTCATGTATATTCATTCATATATATAATAATATTGTGAAGATATTATTTAGCCATTTTTAATCCTACCCTGCGAATAAGTGTTTTCCCTCATACTTATATAGCAAGTGCGGGGGTAAAATATTCTGTGATTTCGAAATTTATTTTATCTAATATTATCGCTAAGCACTTCAAATTAAAAAAAAAAAAACTTCCCACAGGTCCAAATTTTTGTATTCTTGATCAAACGTTTATGTATTTACTTATAGAATGGCGTTAAAATTAGACTACAGCTAGGGGTATTTTTACGTGTGATTGGCTAATCTCAACCTCAATAATTAAAAAAGTTCAACAAATAAATAAAGGATCCAAATAAATATACTTACCCTCTCAGTCGCAAAAAATGTAAAAAAAACTACATATTTCTAAAGATTAAAAAATGGCATTTGGATTTTGTGGATTCGAATTCTGATGTTCAACGGCATTAGTAGAACATGTAGTAACATAAATTTCGACTAAGGTGTTAATTGCTCATTTTGTCTGCATCCTGTTTTAAATATATTTATCAAAATAATATTTTAAAACGTTACCTTATGTATAAGAGTAGTTAGAAAATAAATTAATTAATATAAATTGTAATTGCATGGACACAGATTCGTTTATTACATAATTATTTTAATTTTTTTATTTCCAAGACAAACCAAATGCCCGAAAATAATAGTCCTAAATGTTTCCTTTAAAAAAAACAATAAGTATTTCAACATTAAAAATTTAAAAAAAAAAAAACAATTTAGTACGTTAATGAAATCTAGTAAATTTAATATAAATTTTCATTAATATACGATAAATAATAACTACTCTTATATTCTTATAATAATTTTTATATAATTTATAGAATGCAATAAACAAATGAGAATAACAATTCTTTTAATAAATTGTAAAAATTTAAAATAAATGTATAAATTGTAATATATAGCAAACAAAATTAACAATATTTCCATATTAGTACATTTTAAAATTTTAATTTAAAATTAACGACGCATCACTCGTTTGTTGTTCATTCATTTTTTACAAATTTTTAAAATACTAATATCTTTTTTCACAATATTTGCATTCTTGTGATTAAGTTTGAAGTTTATTCAATTTTCTGTTATCATACATTCATTATAAAAACTGCCATATGGTTTCATTTATGTTTAAGTTAGTTAAATAGAAATTATAAAAGCTTTCTTTATTTTGGTAAGATATTCAACAATAAAAAAATAATTTTGTCCATGTCAAAATATTGCAAAATGCAGAAACTATATGGAATAAATTAAATTCAGTGACAAAATGAAATCACAGTTTTATATTTTTATATAGCTTCGTAAGATCCTTCCTTGTGATAATCATGTTCTGTGGTAACATTTAAAAATTCCTCTAGTACATTTTCGCTATTTCTTTTTTTCTTTTTTTTTTCCTTTCGCTCATGTTTTTCCTTGTCTTTAATTTTTTTCTTTTTATGAATTGATTTTTTTTCGATAATTTTCTCATCTGTTGTAGTAATTTCTAAACTTTGGGTAATGTGTGTTAAAGAATTTGAATCTTCGACGCCTTCGGGAGATCTTCGGACGGATTGATCTGCCATCCAACAATCTTTTGTTTCGTCTATATACGACGATTTATATGATGTTGCAATTGTTGGTAAATCATCACTTGATTGTGAATTTTTCCGAAAAATTAATGTGGAATCTGAAAAATCTGCAGTATTTTTATTTAATAGAGGATTCACTTTAGCGACTTGGTGATTTAGTTGTAAATTTTCTTTACTTATGCATCGTAATTGATTTTTATATCTTGATTCAGGTTCATCATTAAATCTAGCTACCATAGGATTATTGTCATTATCACTATCGGAATCATTTTGTCCAGCTTCATGATGCATATCAGTATTTCCAGCTGGAACATCATCCAAAAAACTCCTATCCAAGGTTCCTTCATCTGGGCAAAATTCTTCAACACTAATAATACTACTTGATTGTACCGTCATATTATTCATTTTAGTATTTAGTGACTGTTGTTCTTTTATTAATTCGACATTTTGTAATAAATTTGAAACCATAACCGATGCTTGATTGGTGTTGGGAATCTCACATATTTTTTGACCTATTACAATTGGTTGTCCTCCCCCGACAATAATACTCTTGGTAGGACGTAATCCACATTCCGGTTGGATAGGTTTCTCGAAAGATGTTGTAGATGTGCTATTACTCAAATGCATATTTGTAACTCGAGAATTAGAATCTGCAATTTGTCTTCGTTTATCAGATAATTTGTTCAAAAAACAATTGTAGTCTGCATCATCAGATTGCTTTATTAATACCAAATAATTAAATTAAATATATTGTGTTAGAAATAAATACTATAACATTACTATTAAAGACAAAATACCAAAAATTCAGATAATTCCATATCACAAATTTCAATATCTCGTTTATTCTGTTCCATCAAAGATAAATAAGCTTCTCTTTGTAATCGTAAAAAAGGAAGTCCTAAAAACTTATGAAGGAGACGCAATCCAAAACCATTACGCATTGAGCTTTCACTGTAAATTGCTTCAGATGGCCGTCTTCAATAAAAATTAAAGAAGTCTTAATATAGAAATTTCTTTGAACTATAATTTTCCTGTAATAAAAATATAATTTCTTACTTTTCATTAATATTTTCTATAATATTTTGAGCTTGTCCAACAGATACAACTCTATGATGAGCCATGTCACAATGATTTCCTAATAGTAGAATGGGTATTTCAGGGGGAATTTTAGATATTTCACGAGTCACATAATCAAAAGTCCTGAAATACATATACTATAATAAATAAAAAGTTTGTTTTCAATAATATACCATGATTTGGTAACATCCATCATTAAAATGACACCATGAGTGCCCTTATAAACATCTAAAAATTCTGCATCTAATGCTGGAGATTCAGGAAGTCCAGCTGCTATGCTTAATTTTAATCCCGAGTTCCTTGGACGTGCTTTCCCTTTGTCCACAACATCCCATACTTCAACTTTGACTATATCCTCAGTAGTTTTAAAAGACCACTGAATTGATGCTACTTGGATTTCTTCTGTAGGCGTATATGATTCTACAAAACCCCCTCCCTGGAGACGTTTAAATAAACATGATTTTCCAACATTTCTGTCGCCTTTTATTATAATTTTCATGTTGTAATTTACACCACGAGAAAATTTTTTCTGTAAAGATCCGGACATAGGACTTCCAGCTATGCCTGGTGGACTTTTATCAACATCTTGTTTTAATGTTAATTTTTTTAGAGCAGAAAACATTTTCCTTTTCGCTTTTTATATATTAAGTACAGAAAAAATATGTTAAGTATACAATAAGTTTAGTAAACCTCTTATTGTATTGCGATTTCACATTATGGTCAATAAATTACTGACTTTTTGCTAAACACTTTGGAAAGAAATGACACAATACAATGATTTTTGATAACGAATTTGAATGTATAAAATAAACACATAAAATTAAAGTCCTATTCAAATTCGCTTGCATTCGCTCATTCACTAACCCTAAAATTTTGTCGACGTGACGTGCTGTGAAAGCGACAATATATTTGTTATGCAAATAAATATGTCAAAATGGACGAGAGCTCACAAATTTTGCCTCCCATTAAAATTTTTATTTTAAACATAATACCGCGATTACAATTGACGCTTTCTAGACGCATTCTAGACGTAGCATTTGTCACAAAAAAGTTGAAATGTATGGAGTTGTATGAGAGTAGTTACAATGCACGCAGTCTAAACGTAGCCTACGTAAAAGTTGGCCAACTTTTAATTTTTTCGCTTTCATCGCGCGTTGCAGTGTCAAAATATAGAATAATTTAAAAAAATTTAAAAAAAATTTCAATTCAATTCAAAATTTCAAAAGGTATTTTATTAATTAAAATTCAAGAATTTAAGAATTTACAAAATTAAATTTAGAAATAATATTTTTCTGTCAAAAAAATGTAAACAAACAGTTGATATTTACCACATCTACGTTTTCTATTGTGTCTACTCTCTTTGTAGACCGCGTTCGAACGCGTTTAGAGTGCGTAATGAAAGCGACAATGTAACTCAAGTATAAGGCGAGAAACATAATGTCGCGTACATATGTAGGCATTGAAATTAGACGCGTTAGAACAAATTGTGAACCACAATGCCGCGTGCGTTTTAATATTTTTGATATTGATATTTTGTAAATTAATTTCTTAATAATTTTTATTTATAAATTTGAAATATAAAATAAATATTTTTAAAAAGATTATTGTTAAATATTATAAATTTTGTGTATGATAATAAGTTTTGTGATTATAAAATTCATTACTTTTCACTTTCTCAATCAAAACTTCATTATAATTTTCCATAATTTATATTTTTTTCTTATTTAACAAAAAATTTGTTACTTAATTTAACCGTTAAAAATTTTTTATTAGTAAACAGTAACAAATTCGATGTCAAATTAGTTATCAAACGCGTACCCTTGCAAAAAAGTAGAAACTAGATCTACTTCATGCGCGCGTAACGCGTGCGCGCGTTAGCAAAACTGCATTTTAAGTTGCTCCATATATTTCCATTGGTTCTACTCAACTTGACAACGCTTTACGCACGCACGCACGCGTTTGACGCGTCATTGTGTTTCTCGCCTAAATTCTATACTTTTCGTAATGTAACGCCACCATTAAAAATTACTGTGCGTTCACAATTAATTGTTGACTTGTCAAATAAGAAATCAGTAGTCAGCTCTCTTTGATTAATTTAAATTTTTTTAACTAAATGAAATTGAAATGAATCAAACTTAATTTAGTAATTTATTATTTATTATAATTGAATTACACAAGACTTTTTTTAATTAATCTATAACCATATATAGTTATTTCATTTTTTGGATAAACTTTATTTAAAAAGAAATCTTTATGAAAATAGAAAAATTTATATTTTCCAAGCTCTGCATAACAGTATCAATATATGATTATGAATATTTACAGTTATTTTATGAACATAGAAGTTTAAAGAATCATATTAATTCATTTAAAAGATTTATGGGGCGTAATTTGAATTTGTAAATATAATTAGATATCGATATTTTAAGTATACCAGATTTTCGATATTTTATAAATTACTTAATATTTTATAAATTAAACAAGGTATTTAATTAAGTACCTACAATTTTAAATTATTTACTAGCTTATATTATTGTGCAATATATTTTTCTAGCCTTATTTGTGCAATAAATAGGATGCCATATTGCACAAATAAGTTCGTAAGTAATATAAAACTTTGGATATATGTGTACAACGCTGCGATGCAGTGCCAAAAAGCCTAACGACCATTTAAATAAAAATTGTATTTTATATGTATAATGTTGTAATGCTTGTGAATAATGGAACCAACATGGCTTCATTATGACGGTTTGATTTGAAACGATGTTCGTTGTATATGAATTAAATTTACTTTTATGAATTGCCATGTTTCGTATGAGGCAATAATGTAGCTTTCGTTTAGCAAAATCGTTTAGACATCAACGCTTAACGACCACAATTTTGTCCTCATTTTCACAGAATTTAGTAATTTATTGGTCCTACAACCTACACACTTGGTCCGCTGATATAGTCTAATTGTGTGTAAGTATTTTTTTAAAGTTTCAGTGATCTAAAAGGAAGCCTAATGTTGTTCTTGCTTTCTTGCTGCTCATTTCAAGAAATATTTTTGCTCCATTTTCTAATGCCAGGTATATAAATATAAGTATTTTCCACTGATGCCAGGCCAGGTATATAAATAAGAACTGAGTCACTTCACTTATATGTTCCATTGTTCGTTTTTCCAGTTAGTAGTACTTGGAAATGTAACGAAATTTTCAAATTCAATTTTGTACATTAAATAATTCGTAAATTTGCGCGCTAATTTTGTAACCAATTAAATAGTCACGCCTCTTTTTTTCTCAGTTTAAATTTAATTGCCGGTGCGTGAAGGT
Source organism: Rhamphomyia laevipes (assembly GCA_963920725.1). Classification (NCBI taxonomy): domain Eukaryota; kingdom Metazoa; phylum Arthropoda; class Insecta; order Diptera; family Empididae; genus Rhamphomyia; species Rhamphomyia laevipes. The sequence goes on along the minus strand of OY987259.1, from coordinate 25,476,144 downwards.
GTTTCGGTACGTGATAGTGTTTGTAGTGACAAAAATTAATTAAATTATAAATATAATAACTTTTTAAATCGCTTAAAACTTATTAAAAAAAAAATGTTTTGAATTAATTTTCAATTAAAAATTTGATAAAAAATCACAAATTTTCTACTAATTTCGCGTATTTTAAAAAAGTGGATTGTAAAATTGAAATTTTTTTTTTTTTTTTTTTGGTGTATAGAAAAATTATGTGGACATTTTGTTATTAAAAGGGTTAATTATAAATATATTTATATTTCATATTATTAAAATATTGTAAATAATAAAAATAGTTTTTATTGAGGTAGTGAAAATTAATTTCCAGACTTTTTTAATATAATATTCAGCCATTTTGATTAAATTTTTTTGTCATGTCAGGTAAAAATTAAATTAAATTATTTACATTTTTCTTAATTTTCTTAGGTTTTGTTAAGATTAAATAAAATATACTAGAAAATGTTAACAAGTTCATATTTCTAGCTATTTGATATAATTCTCTCTGTTTAATAAAAATACTTTTTTAAATTTTTAAACCAATCTGACAATTGTAATTGAATGAAACGAATCGTTTTTATATCGAATATTTAAAACCCTTTAGTATCGTTCGTTATCACAACGAACGATATTAAACGAATGGTAGATTTCATTCAAAAATATACTCATGGTCGTGGGATATATAAATATATAAGTTATAAGATGTGGCCTTTTTGGTTGTTATAACAAAGGTTTGACACTAACATACAATGTTTCCCCTTAAGCACTATTCAAAATTTAATTTTTCTGATTCCAAAATTTAAAATTGTATTATTATTTCTACTAAATTATTTTGATATAATCATTTATTACATCTTATGTTATAAAGCAAGGAATATTCTAAATCTACATAGCATAAAATAATGAAATTAAAACATATATTTTTCGCTTTGCAACACATTTATAGTTATATTTATTTAATATAATAAATAATATAGTAATCCCAATACTGAAGGAAATTTAGTTTTATGATTTTATTTACAATTATAATATTTGTTTATATAATATTTTTATTAAAATATCGACTTTCAATGAACAGTAGATTTTCAAAATCTAACTTTTTTTTATAAAAATATACATACTATTAATGAGTATGTGCGTGGGTTGGTAGAAATTTATATTAAAGTTTTGAATGATATTTTTATAATGATTTTTTTAATATATTATCATGCTAAATTGCCAAATTTATTTAATTTGAAGTTATGAATTGACATTATATGGCGGGTTTCCTTGTGCACTTGTGTTAGATTCCAATTGATTAGATTTCGGATTATTATTGGCACTATAAGAATTTTCAAATCCTGTAACAAGTGTTTCGATTATAAATTTTATAGTTAATTTATATATGCTTTCAACATTTTGCGTGTATCGATCACCCAAAGTATTTTCCACTGATGTTAAAAATGGCTTTTCAATTTTCTGGAAATAACGAAAATATTATTTTGATATAATTAAATATATTTAATAAATATAAATTTTTTAACATAAATTTAGAGCCTATAAAACTAAGAGGATTTATCCAAACCACATTATTTCATATTGATAGAAAAGCTTTTGGATACCCTGAAGTACATCGTAGTTCTAAATTCAATAAATATATAAGCTATAGGTCTCTAAACATAATGTTTTGTTTAACTTACAAAATATGTAAACTTTGTAGTTATTATTCTATAATCAATATCAATATAATAATCAAAATGATGGAATCTTAGTTCAATATTTAACAAACTTAAAAGTAAAGTAACTCTCACCCAAAAATATTCTTTTTTAAATCCTGAAATTTTCGTATGGGAAGCACCAACTTGGTGTAAAAATTCAAAAAATGTGTCTAAATCATCTAATCCTCTAATTCCTTCGTCTAGCGTTTCCATTACTTTATTGGCGTGCTCAGCCAGTTCTTCAGAATTAGCCTGTTGATCTTTTGTTTTCAATTCTTTAAATTTAGTAAACATCGATAGTAGTTCTGCATGTTCTTCAAATAATCTGAAAAATAAAAATAAAATAATTAATTGTCTAGTTAGTTTTGAGTATAATAATATATCTAACTATAGAGACAGACTAAATTAATTTGAAATTTTTTTTGATATATATATTTACTTACTGAATGAACATATTAATTCCAGTTGCTTGTGTTGCTCTACTAATTCCTTTCCAAGAAGCCATCATTGTATATTTTTGTCTGGCCGTCAGAGGTAATCGAGGATCTGGTGCGGCTGGTGGCGGTGGTTCACTTGGTCCTAAGATATTTCCTCCATTTGATTTTGAATTTCCAGCTAATTTAGTTAATTCGCAACCCATTTTAATTGTATCTTAATTTTTTTTTATATTAGTTTCACACAAAGTTTAATGACTTTTATAGGACAATTTATAATTTTAAGTGTATATTTGAAATATATTAGTATTAAAAATTACATTTTAATTATACTTAGGCCTGTTAAATAGTTTTATTAATTTCTTTTATTTGATATCTATTATTTTTACACATATTATTATTGATTTATTTTTCATTACAAAAATCTTCACAATCACATTATTATTTCTAAAACTAACCAGAATTTTTTTTGAGAAAAAGTTTCAGATATATTAATTTATCCGTGAGATAGTATTTAATTTATGTTTAATATAAAAATTTATTTATTATTATTAAGATGACCTAAAAGTTAGTATACTATTTCTTTTAATATTTTTTAAAGTCTATAATAAAATTAAATATATATACGAATATTAAAAAAATTATATATAAAAAATTTTCTCAAGTTAAAAATCGCCAATCTGTTTTTACAACCGACTAATTCTGATAACATGAACTAATATATATATATATATATATATATGTATTGTATATATATATATATATATATATATATATATATATATATATAAAAGAAAGTTGAGAGAAATATATAAATAAAATATTCTAACTTTGCAAGGAATTCTTTATTTTTTTAAAAAAAATTTAATAAAAGGATGTAAATTTATAAAAATATTCAATTTATTTTACCTCTATGTAATGAATCTTATTTAATTTGGTAGTTTGTGTTCTGTGAAAATAATTAGTATAATAAAATAAAATTATTAAGTACTTTTTTTTAAAAAAATTATTTGTAAATATCATAAATTTGTCTTTGAAACCATTAATTTGTTTTAATACTCATATGTATGAAAATCAGCAGTATTTAAAAATATTGATAATTTCAATTTCGATAAAAATTTTGGTTTTTATTAGATGACATTGTCCATTTACAATTTACACCGTCAAATGAACTATGTAAAAAGACTGTACAGTGTCTCGAATTTCTAACATTTATTAATTTAATTGAACGAGTATTTTTGGAAATCCTATTAATTTTTTATAATTTAACTAAATAGAAAACATAATTTATTTGTATATACATATATATTTATATATAAATATAATATATATATATATATAAATTGTGTCCTCTGTTTAGTACGAAATATAAGAATATAAAGTTAGGAAAAATTCTCATTACAATTTATAAAAAACTTTTTTTTTTTATGGTATAATTTTTTTACGTTATTTTACACTTTTCCAATTCATTTCATAGCAAAACTCTAATGCGCGGTTTAGTCCAAAAATAAGAACTTTCGAAATTTCTTTTTAGCTATTTTTTATAGGAATATTATACTTATCAACCATTTAAAAAAACAAATCACCAGAATATAATTATTTGTTGAGTATATATATACTAAAAACTCAAACAATCAATAATAATTAGTTCACGTATAAAATATAAATATATCAAATTATCCTTTGACGTTTCACAGTACTTTTTAACTTTAATTATATTTCCTGTATACACATTATTATAATGACACAACAGTAAAATATCCTGGAAAATTTAAATAGGTATTTTTCATTTGTGTCCTATTGAAGCAAGCGCATTATTGTTCTCAAGCTGAAAATAAGGTACATTTTTATTTGCTACATTCATAAGGTCAACGTCAGCATATAGTATAGTATAAAATTAAATATGGAGCGTAAATTTCAGTTAATATAATTTAAACATAAATTTAATTTTTGTTAGTTCATTGATTTATATTTTTTTGAACTAAAAAAGAGATGATATGTTTAATTCATATTCATGGAATTAAAACAGTTGAATTTTTGTTTTGTTTTTAATATCTGGCGTTTCAATATAACATTTTTAACGTCATGCGCGATAATTATTAATATAGTAAATTATCATACATAACATAGTAGATACATATTTTACATCGTAGCTCAATTATATTTAAAATAAATTTTTATTATTATAAAAATAAAAATAAGTTAATGTTGAAAAATTCAATTTGGATAGCGATGAGCTACCAAACAATTTACAACCGGTTCTATAAAACAAAAAACCAAAAATCGTTTTATTTGAATAGAATTCATTTTGTTATTTCTTAAAATTGTTTTAATAATAATTATTATTAAAATAATTTCCTAATTCTGGTATCATTAGCTGAATTATAATTTCTCAACTAAGTTTTAACATATTCGCCATAGCCTTCTATGATTCAAGTGGTGGTTCAATCATATTAACACTCATCAAACTAGAAATATGTTCTACTGAAAGATTAGATCTTTTTTTTTCACATATATAATATTCATTAATAAGAATCCTTGTTCGGCCTCTGATGAAATTATAGCAATAGTATATTAATTTTGTTTTTAGTTTTTTGTATTGTTTCTATTTCGGAGTTTTTCCCTTCAATTACATTTTCTACATAATATCTGAAATAGCGTTTATGTGAATTTCGTACCTAATTATTTCATTTTGATTTTTCAATTTTTCTTCTCTGACAAAAAGAAACTAAGTAATGTAAATTATTCAATTTATTAATTTTACAATTTTTAATTATTAAATTTTATATAAAATAATTTCAACCAGAACAAATTAGAAATTATACGTGGAGGATGATATTTATTGCAGTATGCAACTAATCAGTTGCTTCAAGTACATAAATTAAATAATTCGGTAATGTCGTTATTTTTCTCATGTTAAGTCATTCTTATATGTCCAAAATTTAACATTCGGGAATTCATTTTATCAATTATTGTTTCAATTAGTTATTTTCATGGTAGACTTCCAAATTTTTAATTTTCCACAAAAGGAATATCTGTGAACATAGCTGACGACAACATTTCTTCAACTTTTTTTTTTCAAATGTTCGGAAATTTTCTTTAATATTTATATAGTTCTTGAATTTGTTGATTACTAATTAACAACCGGTCCTATAAACTACTAAAAATTTAACAACTAGCTCTATAGAACCGGTGCGAACCGGATACAGCTCATCACTATATGGTATATTTAGTATATGTCCTTCAAAATAACACATATACTTTGTGGCGATGGATATGGTGGTGCAGCTTTGTTGGGAAGGGCCAAAAATGTATGCAAGATACTTCAAAACTGTATTGACGATAGGATAGAGAGGATAGAACAAATTTATAAAATTTCGATAGTGTTCGATTCCAAAATATATTTAAATAAAAAAAGTCATACACTTAATGGAACGAGCTATTTATTTAATTAATCATAGTATTGACTAAAGTAAACAGATTATAAAACGAGAATAAAATATTTTTGATGCTGTTGGATAACTAGTAAATTTAGTTTGATTTATAATGTTATTACCGCACATAACTTCCCTGCTATAAAAAGATGACCTAATATAAATAACAAAGTAACATTCTGAATCAAACTAACACTAAGTTTTATTTTATAAAATTTACTCTATGGTAGAAAATTAATTGAGGTTGAAAATGATTCAGTTAATTTAATGTAATATCTAATATCAAACCTTACATTTACATAATACAAAATTGTTATAGTTTAATAAATTGTTAGTTTATTATAACTCAATATTATCTGAGATTATTAAATTTTTGTGAAAATATACAACGTCTAGCATGTATAATAATATCATATCATTTACTAGTACTATATCAGTTGCAATGAGATTTCATAAATATATTTAAAAGTAACTTTACAATTTACCTACAAAAATCTTGCAAGTAAATGGACCTACTATTTATTAACTCAAACCGAATAAGTTAAATTATTACATAATAAAATAATAATAAATCTAGTTTATTGTAAATAATTCTATATTCCAATTGTAAAACATTTTTAGGATATATGTGTTCAATTTGCCATTGTCAATTAGTACAGCAATTATGAAATTCATTGTTGCATAATAAGATAGTATTATTTTGTAATTAATATAAATATTAATTACATATTTTAGAGTATATGCTATATAATATAGTAATGTGTTTGTGAATATTTTTAATCATTTTTTAGAAATACAAATTAAATGTAAATTCGATAATTCGATAATGTGTTTGTGAATATTTTTAATCATTTTTTAGAAATACAAATTAAATGTAAATTCGATAATGTATATATTCGATAATTATTATACTTTTATTTAGGTAATCCTTAAACTTTGGAAATGCAAATTATATACTTGATGTTATACAATAAAATTTTGTCCTCCCTCCATTTGAAAAAATTTTTCTTTACGAAAACACTTTTTAGACTGAGTTTGCCAATTAGTTCGAAACAGACACTAAAGAAGTTGTGATAAAGCTGAAAGTTTGTAAGTCTCTCTTTGAACTAGCAGACAAGCTACAAGATTTATATTTTTTTATGCAATATAATATATAAAATACATTAGAATCAAATATTTGTATTTTTGTACAACTACATAGTTCAAAGTACGAATATATATGTACATCATAAATATAAACCAGGATGATAGTATAAATTTTAAATTTTAGTTTTCCTTGTCAACAATTTTATATATAGGGTTCAAAACATAATATAGTATAGATTTTAATGGGCATTCTGTTTAGTGCAGGCTACCAGGTTTTACTAATTTTCTAAAAGTTCCCTAATTTTGTTTTTAATTTTATTAAATCCTTCGATTTTATTCATACCATAATGTCAGGCGATTATTATGTACCTGTCGGGTCTTTTTTCCTATTTGTATTGTTACATTTAAGGAATCAACGACATAATTACATAAGGTGCTGAGCTTGTGGTGTTTGACAGGATTGTTTAATAACACCCTGTCCCCGGCATGCAATATAATTCTATTTTTTTCTCTCATAATGTTTTTCGATGTGTGTTTACTTTGAATATAATAATCGAGCAAGCCTATGCACTTTTTGCATTTTGGCCTTAACAATTTAACAAAAATGATCGTAATTATATAATAGTTCTGGTTTCTGCTTTAAAATTAGTGGCAAAGCTATGCCAAAGCCAAATAAATCAAATAATGGAGTGTACTTGCTGCCTGTGTTTAGTCACAGACAATATCAGATACTCCATTCCATATATAATTAATGATACGAATATTCTAATATGTGGTCTGTAATAATGAGAACATTGGAGACCACATCACAGCTATACCTTCATGGTTTGTGTCCAAAATATTATATTCGAACGCTTTAATTATATTCGAAAGCTTTTTAGTTTTGTTTTTAGTTGATTATGCACATTGTTGCCAAATATCGACAATATAATAACATTTTTACAGCTAAAAATAAAAAAAATCTGACATTTGGCAACGCATCCGCATATTCAATTGCTAGATAATAAAAAAAAAATTTTCTTGAAAAATTTTTAATTTGCATATATGGATAAGGGATATGCAAATCCAATTTTTTCTAAATTGACTATTTTTTCATTATATTACCTTATTACTTACTGTAAGAAAAAACATAATTTTATGGATATTTAATTTAATTTCAATATTTGATAGCTTTATACAAAAAAAAATATGTTTGATTTTAAAATATATTTAATATTATTTTTATTTCAATTAAATTATATTATTTATTAAAATATAGAAAACTGATGATAATTAATTAATTTAATAATATAATGTAAAATAATTTTTAAAATAAAAAGTGAAATAATTTAAATTTAAATTTAAACTATATAATTTCTAACTTTATGTTTTTATTTTTAAATATTTCAATAAAAAAAACAACAAAACATTATTACCACTTGTCCAAAAATACAAATTTAAATTTAAATTTTATGATTTATCACTTTCATTTATGTAATTTTTCTGATAATTTCATTCAAATAATTTCATTCAGACATGTGTTGTTTAAAATCAAAATGCGTTATATCCACATTTCGTTTTTTTTTTCGTGTTATTTTATTTTAGAAAAATCGACAACTCATTATTTTGCATACGCAAAATACGACTAAAATTAAAAAACTGTCATATCCAAAATTTGTTGGATACAATGTAATTTTATGTGATTTTAATATTTGTTATAAAAAATGAATTAATATAAATAAAATACATAATTTACTTTTTTATTGGTTTAATTTTTATGATTGGTTTAATGTTTCTCTACTTTTTACAAATATTTTGATTATTATATACTATCAAAATTCGATATATTTTGTGAATATAATAAGTTTTGAAGTTCAAAATTTTCTATATCCAAATTTAAAATAAGTTCTGCAAGCTAGAAAAACACATTCTCACATTAATTTGTATCAACTTGAACAAATTAATGTGAGAATAAATATAGAGAAATAAAAAAATAGCTTAAGTATTTTCTGTTTTCTGTAAAATCACTTAAAGTGCATATATCGCACTTTGATTTTGATCGATATACATGCAAAATAAGAAAAAAATATTTTTTACACATTAAAATAAAAATAACAACAAAATTTTTAACCATCGCAATTGACTCAAAATTTTAACGTGCAATGGCGGCTGATGATTATGAATTCTGGGTGGGCTAAATTTGTTTAAAAAACTAATAAAAAGAACCTTGTAGGTTTTCACTTTTCCTTGAGCTTGATTTAAGGTACTACACATAAAGTATAGTAAGGTATACTATACTTAAAGTGTAGTGCTGTGTCCGTAAGTTAATTTTGCATATCCCAAATTATCATATTTTTTGTATTGTTATATAAAAGTTTCGTAGAATATAATTGATATTTATAGAAATTTTTAATTCAATAAATATTGAATTCTTAATTAAATTTCTGGCATTTTTCTGCAGTGTGCTCAGCCCACCTAGCCCACAAGGACCAGCCGCTGCAGGTCCCGTAACGTACGCACATAATATTTTCGAATTTGCGAAAGCTTTCGAAAATAGTGCTTTTAGTATAAGTGCGATAAAAAGTTATGGTTTGAGGGTTTGATTTTATTTTTCTTGTATTTTAATAATTATTCAGTAGAGCTTTAGTAATAAATATTTAATTATTTAAATTACTTCATAATGGGCCTAAATTGTAGGTTTATACTTTAAATTCATTTATTTTCGTTAAATAATGTAAAATAAATAAATAGACATGATGCATAATGATTTACAAAAATATTCATTTTTCTCCTTCGGAATGGAGTATCTGATATTTAGTCTGTGATACTATCAAAATTCGATATATTTTGTGAATATAATAAGTTTTGAAGTTCAAAATTTTCTATATCCAAATTTAAAATAAGTTCTGCAAGCTAGAAAAACACATTCTCACATTAATTTGTATCAACTTGAACAAATTAATGTGAGAATAAATATAGAGAAATAAAAAAATAGCTTAAGTATTTTCTGTTTTCTGTAAAATCACTTAAAGTGCATATATCGCACTTTGATTTTGATCGATACACATGCAAAATAAGAAAAAAATATTTTTTACACATTAAAATAAAAATAACAACAAAATTTTTAACCATCGCAATTGACTCAAAATTTTAACGTGCAATGGCGGCTGATGATTATAAATTCTGGGTGGGCTAAATTTGTTTAAAAAACTAATAAAAAGAACCTTGTAGGTTTTCACTTTTCCTTGAGCTTGATTTAAGGTACTACACATAAAGTATAGTAAGGTATACTATACTTAAAGTGTAGTGCTGTGTCCGTAAGTTAATTTTGCATATCCCAAATTATCATATTTTTTGTATTGTTATATAAAAGTTTCGTAGAATATAATTGATATTTATAGAAATTTTTAATTCAATAAATATTGAATTCTTAATTAAATTTCTGGCATTTTTCTGCAGTGTGCTCAGCCCACCTAGCCCACAAGGACCAGCCGCTGCAGGTCCCGTAACGTACGCACATAATATTTTCGAATTTGCGAAAGCTTTCGAAAATAGTGCTTTTAGTATAAGTGCGATAAAAAGTTATGGTTTGAGGGTTTGATTTTATTTTTCTTGTATTTTAATAATTATTCAGTAGAGCTTTAGTAATAAATATTTAATTATTTAAATTACTTCATAATGGGCGTAAATTGTAGGTTTATACTTTAAATTCATTTATTTTCGTTAAATAATGTAAAATAAATAAATAGACATGATGCATAATGATTTACAAAAATATTCATTTTTCTCCTTCGGAATGGAGTATCTGATATTTAGTCTGTGGTTTAGTGCAGGCTACTATAAAATAAAAAATTACAAGAAATTGCGAATTAAGCAAGTAATATTCGGTAAATATTTGATTTATAAATTTCGACACAACCCACACAACACATATATGAGTCCTTTATCTTAAGATGTTACAATAACTTAAGGCGGAACATACGAAAAAAAAAAGCACAATTTAACGACTTTTTTTTTAGAATCAGTTTTGAAAGCATTACCTTAGATGGCACCACTATCTCAAATTGAGAGAAAGCTATTTTATTTAATTTAAAATTTTGAGAATAATTTTATAATAAAATAACAAAAAAAAATTTATTTCGTGTTTCGTAATCGTAACTACTCGTAAAAGCGAAAATTATATTTTTGAAAATCAAAAAGAATTTGAAAATTATATTTTTTGAAAATAAAAAAGGATTTTTACAACGTTGCCACATTATAATTTTATTTTATATATTATTATTATTAAAATATTATACTACATTATTATTATTAAAAATTATTTTGTTAAGTATATAATTTTTTTTGTGTACATATAATATACATAATTATTATTTTAAAAAGGAATTTTATTATAAAATATACTGGTATAAAATTCACCTCAAATTGGCCCTGCTAGCAGCTGCCTATAGTAAAATAAGATAAAATGTAATGTTCATCATTAATAAATTATTTTATAAGACTCACCATAAAATTGAATCAGCTTCTCTAATCTTCATGTTTTTAGGATATTGTGGATCTGCTAACTCCAATATATAGCAATCATAAAAAAATGATTTTAATTTTAGTTTGCATTGTTCCCAAAATACATCATCCCTATCTACTTTAATATATTTTAGTGGATAGTTTTTACCAGTCCACATGGCAAAAATACAGTAGTTTCTACCAGTGATGTTTAATTGGCCTTGTACTTGGTAGTAATATTTTGAATTGTTCTTCAAACTAATTACTTCTTTAGTATTTTTGTCTACTTTGAAAAAATGTATACTCTTAAGCTTATAAATAATTTCATCTGGATCTATATTATAAGCTGAGAAAGGACATTTGATTTCTACAATTCCGTCATCATCTATCAGGCCATCAGGTGTAGCACCAAGAAAATTAAAATCATTATCATTGGAAATAAAAAGTCCACATTTCTTTATTTTTATGTTAAGCTGGCCTTCTAATTGAGCTATAGCTACAGATTCATTTTCAATGTCATGTGTTATTGCTGTTATCATCTGTTAATTTAAAAAGTTCGGAATTAAATTTGTATTGTTATGAATATGATGTTTGACCACTAAAATTTATATAACATAATTTTATTAAAGAGTCCATAATTAAGTAATTTCAGCAGAATTACACTGATAAAATATAAAATAAAAAGGCTTAACTTTATGACAAATAAATTTCCAATTATGACTTCTAAATAAAAGTAATTTTTTAATTCCCTTACTGATAGCTCGTTGTCAATAAAATGATGTTATATAAAATTTTATTGGATTAAAGTTCAGAAACGACACATATATAGACAGTTTATATCACGAATCACCGTACAAAAATTTGATTTATACTAAACAGAAACATACCTAAAAAATTTATATCATTATTATAAGATCATTTTCTATAATTTCTTCTTCTAAAATATTTTCATTACAAACTATGGGGCAGTTACTTGTCTTATTATTTTTGTATTTTTGTATTCTACGAAGCAATTAGTACAATATATTAGATTTTATTTTGTACGGTATTTTGAAAATAGAAATAATACAATATAATAATTTGACTTTTTTTTAAGTAATAGTATAGGATAAGCAAATTAATAAAATATTTACTTACGTTTTCATAAATTTTGCTGTTCTTTTTTTAGCACGAACATTACACAATTTACTTTTTACTACACGCATTTTTAATAATAATGTTTTTAATAAATATTCACACAAAATTAAAATTTAATTTGACAAATAATTTTTTTCACAAAAAATAAATTATCACAAAATCTATTTTTCCAAACAAATATAGTTTTTTTTCAAAAACAAAGTTAAAAATAATATTACTCTTGTACTTATTTATGTGAGTAATGTAAAACCGTAAAACATAGTTACATTTTAACATTTACATACATTACATTAGTTGTCGCAAAGCTCATATGGAAAGTTCTCTCTTAATAAATCTTAATTTCTTACGCCTAGAAGTATGCCAATTAAATATTATATAAACTATTTAAAATTCAATAAAATATTTGTTTTTTACACTAATTGTTAAAATTTAAGAAAATTTAGCTAAATGTTTAAAAAATAGCAACGTTAGTCCGAGCTCCAATATTTAACGAACAATTTAAAAAAAAAATGGTGTTTAAAGATTTCGTCGTTACATAGTTATGATGTCATTTATAACATACAAAAATGCAAAAATGGTATTTTTAAAATTAAAAATTAAGTCCTTAAATTTAAAAATATTTACAAAATCTCAACGTTATGCGCACCTCAATACATCAAACTTTATGATTAAAAAAAAAATTATATAAAATTAATTAGTTTTATATGAAACAAAGTGACGAAAAGAAGAGCAAAAAACCATAAATTTCGTATGTTCCCCCTTAACCAAGCATAAACTAAATTAAAAACTGTTATAATATCACTTTTTTATAAAATAATAATTACAAAAACATAGATTTAAATTAAATTTTTTGACAAAAGTCAAATTGAAATTATCTGTAAAACTCAAAAGTTTGGAAAAGTGGAATCGCAAAAGAAGAAATCAATTCAACTCTTTCGATTCAATTCGTTTCGAATCGCACTATGTGACTGACCAATCGATTTTTCATACAAATTATATGAAGACGTCAAAATGGCTACTTTAGTTAACTTGTCGTAGGTATGTGACTGTAGCTTAAAGCCATATTAACAAACATCAGAAAAAAGTTATTAACATACGTCAGAACTCTATATAAATATAAATCCAAAGTCAAAGAGGAATAATTATCTGATTAACTATATTATGATAATGATTTATAATGAAACATAAAGCAGTTTTATGGTTATAATTCCTGATTTATGTCTTAATAATTTTACGTACACATTGTTGCTTGTTTTCAATTTATGATGAGTGACGATAGTAAATTAAGGAATAGTAAATTAAATTATATTAAATTTAAGCTACAGGTTATGATAATGACTAATAAAATTTATGTTACAGATTCGGATGTTCACAAAGCAATGCCATGGTTTGGAATGGATATTGGTGGCACATTAACAAAATTGGTTTATTTTGAACCTAAAGATATAACAACCGATGAACAAGACCAGGAGGCAGAAATTTTAAAAAATATTCGACGGTATTTAACAAAAAATTCAGCTTACGGTAAAACAGGTCATCGTGATACTCATTTGCAAATGGATAATGTAGAAATACGTAAGAGAAAAGGATCTTTGCATTTTATTAGATTTCCTACATCAGAAATGGGAAATTTTTTATCCTTAGCTAAATCTAAAGGTATGGCACAATTGGTTACTACAGTTTGTGCGACAGGAGGCGGAGCTTTTAAATTTGAAAAGAAATTTAGAGACGAAGTTAATATGAAATTGGCAAAATTTGATGAATTAGATACATTAATAAAAGGAATTTTATTTGCAGAAGTACAAAATTCTACAGAATGTTATTTCTGGGAAAATGCTAGTGACATTAAAAATAGTGCAAAAAATGCCTTTGATTTTTCGAAACCATATCCTTTTATATTAGTAAATATAGGATCTGGAGTGTCCGTTTTGGCAGTATATGGACCTGGAAATTATAAGCGCGTTTCCGGTACTAGTATAGGCGGCGGAACATTCCTTGGACTTTGTTGTCTTTTAACAGGCTGTACTACATTCGAAGAAGCTATACAATTAGCAACTGAGGGTGATCACACAAATGTGGATAAATTAGTAAGAGATATTTATGGAGGTGATTATCAAAGATTTGGCTTGCATGGAGACTTAGTGGCATCGAGTTTTGGACAAATGAATACGCAAGATAGGCAGCAGAGTGTATCCAAACAAGATTTGGCTAACGCAACACTGGTTACAATAACAAATAATATCGGTTCAATAGCGAGAATGTGTGCAGTGAACGAAAAGATTGATAAGGTGGTTTTTGTCGGTAACTTTCTACGCGTTAATCCAATTTCAATGAAACTTCTTGCATATGCTATGGATTATTGGTCAAAAGGTTCTCTTAAAGCTTTATTTTTAGAGCATGAAGGTTACTTTGGTGCACTTGGATGTTTACTTCAATTTAATGGAGAATTAGCAGCTGCTTTGCTGGAAAACTAGAATGAATAGTTTTTATGTACAGATACTTGTTTTTTAATATTAATCAATGTTTAAATATTTTTTTTTTTTTGGTTTTTGATATATAATATTACGTTATTTTATTTTAAGAGACAAGAAGGGAATAAATAATAAAAAAAAAATATCTAATGGTATTATAGTCATTAATATTTTTGGTTATATAGTAGAATTTTAAAATATAAAGATAATTTCATCCACTATATATAATTGTAATTCATTAATTATCTTTAAACTTTACTAGAAAGAATCTGTTGTCTAGGTATGACTTTATTATTTGGAAATATGTATAAGGAAGCTTCTTTTAAGTTTACGACCATAAAAAAATAAAAATTATGTATCAATTTGCTTTATGTTACCAGGATATAAATTAAAAATTATATTAAAATTATAACCATAAATTGAATATATTTTTGTGGCAATGAAAATTATATATTTTTACCAGTGCCCCATTGAATATCAACAATCAACCTGGTTTAGGATATATTTGTTCATTCATGCACAATAATAATATATATGTTCAGTATTTTCGCCTATAAGTGCTGTTGTTTTTAATGGAGAAGTTGTACTATATTAATCGCATCACCACAAATTACCATCTCTTAGGTAATCCTCATATTTTTGATTTTTTTGTGTTAATTTTTAAGCTTAACAATGACCTTTAAACTTGTTTTTTTTTTATAAAAAACAACAAAAAATATTTATAATTTTACATATTTTCTTTATCTAGTACTTCTGTTGTTTTCGAAGAATTAGCTTGAGCAAGCTCTCTGTCCAGTACTATACTCTACATCTACACTCCGTACTGATTTATATTTTATAATTATAAGTTAAGTAAAATATAAGATAACAAATAAAACAATCAAAAAATTGAGAATTTTTAAACATTCTATTCTTTATTTACAACATCCAGATCACTAGTCACACTTTAACTTACAATAGCTCGCTTATTTAGCATTTGCAAATCTGTTAGAAATATCTTCCCAGTTAGCGATCTCTAAAATAGCTTCAACATAGGACGGGCGTACATTTTTGTATTGTAAATAATAAGCGTGTTCCCAAACATCAATACCAAATAAGGGTATCAATCCTAAAAGTATTTACGCTTTAACAAATTCAATACTATTTAAGAAATATAAAATAGTATACCGGTTGTAGCTTCGAGCGGATCTTGATTTGCACAAGTGGTTAATTGTAATTTACAATTTTTTTTATTATAACCTAACCAACCCCATCCGGATCCCTGTATTGCAACTGTTAAGGATATTAATTCTTTTTTAAACTTTTCGAAGTCTCCAAAGTCTTTGCAAATTGCATTTTTTAATTCATCTGAGGGTTGTTTTTTATCTGGAGTAAGATTTTGCCAAAAAATAGAATGATTGATATGGCCACCACCATTAAATTTGAGTGCACTTTGTAATCCAATGATTTTTGAGACATCATTTTTCTGTATTGCGTCCTGTAATTGTTCTTCAGCTGCGTTTAAATTATTAACGTATGTTTGATGATGTTTTTGATGGTGAATCTGGAAAATATGAATGTTAAACATAATATAAAATTTATATTAGGTACCCTTAAACCTCCATAATTTCTTGGCAAATGATTGGTTCCAAAGCTTTGTAATCGTAAGGTAACTTAGGTAAACTATGCTTTCCCCGAACAGAATTAAACGCATTTTTAAAACTACATAATGTGTACGATTTAGAAAAATATTATGTAATATAAATCTACAAAAAAATATATTTACCGTGAAGCAGCGCGAATATTTTTTGGTAAAGAAAACATTGTACAAAGGGTAAATATTGTATAATCTAATAAATTTTAAAAATTACAAATCAAGTTCAGAATAAGTTTTTTTTAATATTATCCGGCTACAGCTATCAGTCTGCCGCAGAATTAGAACAAACCAGAACAAACTTTATCAGGTAGGTACATATACTAACGCTGTGATTACACTAGCCATAAATTCCTGATAGAAATGTTAGACATTTCTATCTGATATTTTTTTTTGACAAGTAAAAAAAACACGCTGGCTATTTGATGTCAGATATTTCTGTCTAACATTTCATTTTAATCATGTCGTCACCAAGAAAACAATTAGCTATAAAAATATTAAAATAAAAATATTTTTAATAATATAGTTGTTCACACCTCAATAATATGTATCTTTTATTTATTTAGTAGTAAACTATTTTTTTCCGCCAAATAATCACCCCAAAGTTATTAAATTTTAAATTTCAGGATCAAATATTACATTTTTATCAAATATCGCCATTTGCAAATTAACAAATGTCAAAAAAAATCTGCAAAAAAATCTGAAAAGTTGTCCAGAGAAAAATCGTGATTTTTCTGTCGGGACAGAAATACTGTCTGGTTTACACTTGACATTTCGTAGACAGAACATATGTTCTGTCTAAGAAAAAGTCTAGTGTAAACCGCAAGTAACCTTTTGATATTGATATTATCACAGACAATATCAGATACTCCATTCCATATATAATTAATGATACGAATATTCTAATATGTGGTCTGTAATAATGAGAACATTGGAGACCACATCACAGCTATACCTTCATGGTTTGTGTCCAAAATATTATATTCGAACGCTTTAATTATATTCGAAAGCTTTTTAGTTTTGTTTTTAGTTGATTATGCACATTGTTGCCAAATATCGACAATATAAAATATAATAACATTTTTACAGCTAAAAATAAAAAAAATCTGACATTTGGCAACGCATCCGCATATTCAATTGCTAGATAATAAAAAAAAAATTTTCTTGAAAAAATTTTAATTTGCATATATGGATAAGGGATATGCAAATCCAATTTTTTCTAAATTGACTATTTTTTCATTATATTACCTTATTACTTACTGTAAGAAAAAACATAATTTTATGGATATTTAATTTAATTTCAATATTTGATAGCTTTATATAAAAAAAAATATGTTTGATTTTAAAATATATTTAATATTATTTTTATTTCAATTAAATTATATTATTTATTAAAATATAGAAAACTGATGATAATTAATTAATTTAATAATATAATGTAAAATAATTTTTAAAATAAAAAGTGAAATAATTTAAATTTAAATTTAAACTATATAATTTCTAACTTTATGTTTTTATTGAAATATTTAAAAACATTATTTAAAAACATTATTACCACTTGTCCAAAAATACAAATTTAAATTTAAATTTTATGATTTATCACTTTCATTTATGTAATTTTTCTGATAATTTCATTCAAATAATTTCATTCAGACATGTGTTGTTTAAAATCAAAATGCGTTATATCCACATTTCGTTTTTTTTTTCGTGTTATTTTATTTTAGAAAAATCGACATAACTCATTATTTTGCATACGCAAAATACGACTAAAATTAAAAAACTGTCATATCCAAAATTTGTTGGATACAATGTAATTTTATGTGATTTTAATATTTGTTATAAAAAATGAATTAATATAAATAAAATACATAATTTACTTTTTTATTGGTTTAATTTTTATGATTGGTTTAATGTTTCTCTACTTTTTACAAATATTTTGATTATTATATACTATCAAAATTCGATACATTTTGTGAATATAATAAGTTTTGAAGTTCAAAATTTTCTATATCCAAATTTAAAATAAGTTCTGCAAGCTAGAAAAACACATTCTCACATTAATTTGTATCAACTTGAACAAATTAATGTGAGAATAAATATAGAGAAATAAAAAAATAGCTTAAGTATTTTCTGTTTTCTGTAAAATCACTTAAAGTGCATATATCGCACTTTGATTTTGATCGATACACATGCAAAATAAGAAAAAAATATTTTTTACACATTAAAATAAAAATAACAACAAAATTTTTAACCATCGCAATTGACTCAAAATTTTAACGTGCAATGGCGGCTGATGATTATAAATTCTGGGTGGGCTAAATTTGTTTAAAAAACTAATAAAAAGAACCTTGTAGGTTTTCACTTTTCCTTGAGCTTGATTTAAGGTACTACACATAAAGTATAGTAAGGTATACTATACTTAAAGTGTAGTGCTGTGTCCGTAAGTTAATTTTGCATATCCCAAATTATCATATTTTTTGTATTGTTATATAAAAGTTTCGTAGAATATAATTGAGATTTATAGAAATTTTTAATTCAATAAATATTGAATTCTTAATTAAATTTCTGGCATTTTTCTGCAGTGTGCTCAGCCCACCTAGCCCACAAGGACCAGCCGCTGCAGGTCCCGTAACGTACGCACATAATATTTTCGAATTTGCGAAAGCTTTCGAAAATAGTGCTTTTAGTATAAGTGCGATAAAAAGTTATGGTTTGAGGGTTTGATTTTATTTTTCTTGTATTTTAATAATTATTCAGTAGAGCTTTAGTAATAAATATTTAATTATTTAAATTACTTCATAATGGGCCTAAATTGTAGGTTTATACTTTAAATTCATTTATTTTCGTTAAGTAATGTAAAATAAATAAATAGACATGATGCATAATGATTTACAAAAATATTCATTTTTCTCCTTCGGAATGGAGTATCTGATATTTAGTCTGTGATATTATACATATCGCGCAAAACTTAACGTAGCCTTTGCGTTTTTATACTAAAAACACAAAATTAATGTCCGATTTCATGTATGTAAAAAACTACTTTCAAACATAAAATCATAAATATATTTAGTTATTGAATAATTTAATTATTTTTAATTTTTTTGTGTTATTACTATTAGTAATGTAACAATAGCTATTGCAATTTTCTGTAACTTTCTTTTTTTCAAAGAAATTATAATGATTAGTCATAGCGCTGCACTCGTAATAGTTTGATATGAAATTTATGTTTATTATATATATATATATTACGTTACGGAAGAAGCTCTGTTGCAGTGCTTCAGAAAACCTCGCAAAAATTCACCCTCTTAAGCTTATCTGCCCATATTTCCACCACACAAACACAACACATTATATTGGGGTGAAATTATTTATATAAAAGTTCTTGGAATTCTCACTTCCTGTGATATTCAAATTCAATCGCAAATATTATATCATATATATCATATATACATATATATATTATGCCTTTGCATTAGATGATATAATAGCTTATAAAATAATTAATTTGACAAACAATTTCATTGGGTAAATTCTGAACAGATCCATACGACATCAACTTAGTTCTTAGTTTCAAGTTAAAATTGATTGCAAATTAAAATTGATCTAAAAAAAAATTCGCAGCGTTAAAACACTATTCGCAAACACTAAAAACTCTCATTCTGATTGCCCTTAAAACCATATATTTAGCACATTCCGGTATGTAACGGGACGGAACGGAACATTTCTTATATGTCATTTTAAATAATTTCTGGGATAATTAAAAAGAAAGTAATTTTCTTTCTCTTTCTTATGTATATAAAAATATTTTTTTGCAGTCAGCCTGCTTTTACCGCCGCCATATGCCATATCACCAACACCAAGCCAATATTGAATTTAGTTGGCCTAAAAAAGCAACGTCCATTTTGGTGTATGGAATTGAGGAAAATTTGTGGAAATATAATTATATAGTTTTTCGTTTATTTATATTATAAAATAATTGTGAAGTGATAAAATCTTAATTTATCAAAATTGTTAAATAGATTAGAAGTTAAATGGAATAGAATCATATTAAGCGAATAAAAACTAGAGTGTTGGCAATTTGTTCGATTTTTTGTTGATGAAAATCAGTATCTTAAGATAATTTGTACGGAATTGAGAATATTTAGTTGCAATTATTCGGCACTTATAATATATAATATAATATATAACATTAATTCAATTATCTTTTGATACGGTTCTTGCATATATTTTAAGAGTTCATATACTACAAATTAAATAATAAACATGAGTGTACCCATTGAACAACAATTTCCAATACAAGAACGTGAAGCCAAATTAGTAAAAGCAATAACACCCGGAATCGAAGAGGGCATTCCTGCTTTTAATGTTGGTAGTAGCAGTTGCAGTATTAATAGTGGAGATGGCTTGTCGTCATCTATATCAATTCCTTCATACAACATTGAACAACATTGCCGTTTACTGGAAGGTATCTAATAATAATAAAAAAAAGAAACTTTAGACACAAAAACTATTTAAATATTCTGTATATATTTATCTATACAAGATAAAAAAAGATACAATTTCTTAACAAATTTTTTTTTAAATTTGGACATGGTGAATTGTTTTTATCAAATATTAAAATTAATATATAACTTATTTAAAACTATTTACTCATTTATTATGAAAAAAACATGCATAGTTTTAAATATTAAATTATCTTTTACTTTTTTTATTTATTTTTTAAATAATTTTGACTGCTTGAGACTCTAGGATTTACAAATAAAAAGTGCATAATTTAAATAAGCACTATTTTAAGCAAGAAAAATAAGAAAGCAAGTGAAGTTTTTCTGTAGGTTAGTTTAATTAATTTTAAGATAAACTATTAAATTAAAATTTATATAAGAAATATTATTTCAAAGTAAATGTGCAAGTGTTGCTTTTTATGTGATTAATAGAGTACAAATTAAATTAAAATATATATTACATAATATTGTATTTAAAATTTAAATTGAGAGAAAAATCAACACAAAACTTTAAAAAAAATAAAAAAAATGGTATTTAATGAAAATTAAATTAAATAAAGCCTTAAAATTTGAGTGTAAAAATTAATGTGTGCGAAAAATTTATATTATTTCCAATTAAATTTTTTTTTATATAAAGTGATCGAAAATATATATCATGCTAAGCACGAATTTTGAGATTGAAATCCATGTAAGAATAATCCTTTGAATGGTTGTAATAATTTTAAACAACAGTTGATTCACAGCTAGGGAATAATTTTTTTTATACATTATATATTGGTATTACTACTAACACTAACAAATAAAATTATATTTTTATTATTTACTTACTTTATAAAGGTGTATTAGACTTTTAATTTCACATATAACGAGATGTATATACTAGATTGAACAACAAAATAGAAAATTTATAAAAGGACTTATTTCCAGGAACTCATGTTTTAAAATCATGTCCACTGTGTTGCTCGAAACATCACCTAATTTTGATTATTTCTGACTTCAACTTTGAACATATAGTAGCAATAAATGTAATTATTTATGTCCAATAATTATGTATGCTATAGTTTTAGATTCTACCAACTCTTTTCTTTTTGAATACATGTGGTTAACAACACTGTAAAACACTCGTTGTATCTACATATGTAATACGTAAGAATTAATTTTTACCAATTGATTCTAACGCAGATGCCCTTATGTTTTCACCTATTACCTTTCCAACACACGAGTTTTGTTGCCTATGAATTAATTCTTCAAAATTAATATTGTCTTGAAAAGTAATTTCGATTTCATACCACTTCTCATTCTTCACACTCTTACCTGATTTAATCAAAATCATTATACCTATTTAATTTGTATAGATTCACATTCAAGTTTCAAAATTTGCATTATTCTTTTAGACTCAGCATCTGCTGCAACGTTTCTATATTATCAGACAGTATGGATACAATAACGCTCTAAAATATGAATATAGAATAAAGAAACCAACCACAAGAATTATAATTAATGTACTCAATTTTCAAGATGCATAATATTAATCACATGTAATTTAAGACACAACACGATACCCGCTCAATTAGAAGATTAATTGCATACATTAAGATATATTGCAAAAAAGTCATAGACATTAAAAGCTAGAGAGACCTCATAGCTTTACCTTGAATGATAATTCTGAATACTATAAATCTTCAGTGTTTTGACCACCTTCTTTTCATTGTGGTTGTCATTTGGAGCTGTTTTTAAAACTTATAGCTCACTAAAGTTTCGTACATTCTTTTATAAAATTATATATCTACAAAGTCCGTTATACTTAATTGATTTTTTTTTTCATTTTCATCTTCTAGTCTAGAGGACAAGGGCAAGGCCATGTTTCCATGGTTTCACTCGTTTTTCATTTTTGGAGGAAGGGGGTTAGTGGATGTTTGGTCCAGTACAAATGTAAATACAATTCCATTAGAAATCAACTTTATTAATTTAAATAAGTTTTAATTGACATTTTTATAGGATTGCTATTTGATAAATTAAACTTAATTCACGTTTTATCTTCATTGTATACTTAATTCTATTTTTCTTTTAATTTATAAAAATTCTTGTCTAAACTAAAAATCTAATATATACTTCCCTTCACAATAATTTCATTTAGTTTCGCTTCACAATATTTTGAAAAAAGATGCATTAAAAACATAATATTAACAAAAATAAAACTCGATTTTGAGCTTAGCATGATATTTCAGAAGTGATTAGAATTATATTATAAAAACTTTTTAATTAACAAAATTTTGTTTACTTATTAGTGAGAAATAAAAAATATACCTACATATAAAAAAAATTGCATAATTATGAAAACTTTAAGTGAAAAGTTAAGTGAAAGTGTTAATTTGCTTTATTATAGAAAAAAACAGCCCTTAAGAAAAATTCCATTTCATATATTAAAATAAAAGAAAAAAATATAAATTAATTATGGCTGTTTAAAAGTGTGTATATCTGAACACTATAGTATCACAGAGTCTCAGCAATTTTTTTTCAATCGAAAAAAAAAAAAAATAGAATAATATTGCTTATTCACTGAAAATATGCCGGAATGAATGGATGAGCAAATTATTTATTTCTTATTGGTATGATTTCCGTAATAAAAATCGAATAAAAATAAAATAAAAATTAGTAATTTTTAATTATTGTGGTTATTGTATTTTGGATTAGTTTTTTAATTTATTTTCTCTCTAAGTGAAATTTAAAGAGAAAAACTTATATGAATATTAAAAACCAAAAAAAAAAAAATATTCTACAATAATTTCAGTTGAAAACCAAAGTTTAAAAGATACACAAATACGGCAACAGCAACAATGCACAGATGCTCAACGAAGAGAAAGAATTTTAATGAGAAGATTAGCTAATAAAGAACAAGAATTGCAAGACTATGTTGTAAGTAAATAATCTAGTTATATATACAAAATATTAATTTAAATATTATATATTAGACTCAAATAGGTGTATATAAAGCAGCTCAAGCTCCAGAGAATACAGCTCTTCGACAAGCTCTTCTTGATCCAGCTGTTAACTTATTGGTCGAGAATTTGAAAAAAGAACTTCAGTCTACAAAAGCCAAGTTGGAAGAAACTCAAAATGAATTGTCGGCATGGAAATTTACACCTGATTCCAATACAGGAAAAAGGTTAATGGCGAAATGTAGACTACTATATCAAGTATATATAAATTACTTTAAAATACATAAATATGGTACATAATTATATAATGTATTTAAAGGAAAATGAAGAACTTGGAAAAATGACTTCAAATGGACGTTTAGCAAAACTTGAAAATGAATTGGCCATGCAAAAAAGTTTTAGTGATGAAGTTAAGAAATCTCAATCAGGTAATCTTAAAAAAAAATACGTTTTTATACGTACATATATGATATAAATCATATCACTATAAATAGATGTTCAAGAAGAAACAGTTTATACAAATTTATAACTAAATTAACAATTGAAACATAAGATTGGAAAGAACTCAAAATAGTAATTTCCGCGTCAAAAAAATATGCATTAATTATTGTAGAGTTACTGGATCAGTAGACTACCACTTGCTTCGTGCTACACTGTTCAGAAAAGAACGATACTACTTCCTTCAGCCGTTATCTACTGATTCAGTATAATTGCTTAAATTAAGATAAATAATAAGTGCCACGAATCAACATATTACCACCTGCTTCAGGCTTCACAATTCTGCAAATTACGTTACTGCTTCCTTCAGCGTCATTTGTTGAGTTGGCTCTCTCAATATAAAATTAAATTATTACTCATAGCATGGTGCAATTATCAAATTAAATAAGAAAAACGAAAACATACAGAAACAGAAATATTTACAAAAACCTATACGTGTATTATGCCACAAATTATATTATTTACATTTGACCATTTAGTACATGTTTTAGCTTAATCTTACTAAGATTAAGCTAAAAAATTAACCGTGACCCAATAAAGTAAACACAAAGCAAGAATAAAATTAATCACGAGTTTAACACCAATCACTAATAAAATAATATTCAATAAAAACAGTAACAAATAACACAAAAAAAAAATTCTCTTGAGAAATTTAAATTAATATTTCAAAATCCATTTTTTTTTAATTTAAGAGTTAAGATCTTCAAAAAGTCCGATTTTTTTTCAAAAAGTTCGGTTTTTCTTTACACGAATCTAATTCAATTTCATCAAATTTAATTTAACAATAACAGTTTTAACCAGGAATAAAATAAAAACATATACAACTTAATATTAAATATAACTCCATCAGACTGTTAAATTTTAAAGTTCTCATTACTTTTTACAGAATTGGACGATTTTCTCCAAGAATTAGATGAAGATGTTGAAGGAATGCAAAGTACGATATTATATTTACAACAAGAACTAAAGACAACCAGAGATCGTATTGTATTCCTCGAAAAAGAAAATTTGCAACTTAAAAACTCTACTACTGCAAATTGTAAGAAGCCAATAAATAACGGTCAAGGACTAACTAATTCTGATGGCGAAGTTTCTGCAATATTAATTGATACTTTAATATCTTCAGACGAAAAAAGCGACTATTTTAGAAAAATTCATGATAATATTAGTACAGACAACACATCAGTTATCAATACTATATCAGCTCGTATTACTAAAGATACCTCTGGTACAAATTTAATTGAAAATAAAAATCTAACACGATCAAAAAATAGTTGTAATAATAGCGCTTATTTGTTAAATAATTCTAAAGACAATGTAGAAGTTTTGGGAAAAACTGGAGAAAATTGTATAAATAATGAATTAATGTCAGCATCCAACATGTTCGGAGAAGGTTTAGCTGAGTGCAATAATAAAGATGCCATAAATAATAATTCTGCTGATGCAAATAAAAAATTTCACTTGAAGAAACGAAATTATGAAAGTGACTCAAGTGGAGAAAGTTGTGGTACAAATGGTAAACTTGCTTCCAAATTGCATAATAATAAGATCATAAAGAAAACCCGAAGATCATCAGTTTTATCAATAGATTTAAATGAAGAAGATACAAAAATTGCTGCCAGCGATGACGATGATTGTAATAATCAAATATTAATAACTAGAAGAAAATCAACACGAAGCCATCAAAATACTGATAATTAGAGATTTTGTTTTATTTTATTAATTTTTTTTTTTTGTATATATATACAATAATAATATAAAAAATAATATGCATTAAAAGATAGAAGTAACTAAACTTCTTATGTTTAATGATAAAAATAACACAAAGATGAAAACATAACTATCATTTTAGTTTCTCTAAAATAAATGTTTTCTATGTTTCTCATAACCGTATATTTTTGTTTACATGAATATATTACTTCGATTTAACGTATTTAAAAACAAACTAAATTTAAACCGAACAAGATTTTTTTTATATTTGCAATAAACAATAAATAAAATCAAACAATGTGTGGTAATAAAAAAAATCCTTTTATTTTAAATTTAATTTAATTTAATTTAATTTTATAGTGAAATTATAAATTAAGTGTTATTACACAACATGATAGATAGTCTTGTACTAGATCTCGTTGAAGAATTTGTTGAAACAAATTTCAACAATAAAATATATAAATTAATTATATTTCTCATTATAAAAATTATGCAAAAATATTACAAATAATTTAGAAAAGACTGGTATTTGTATTATCATTAAAATAAAATCCAACCGTGATATTTTTTTATATTTCTGATGTTCACTGTTAACACTTGTATAGATTGACATTTGTATTTGTATAGTAAATTTTTATTTTTAGTTTAGGAACAATGAAATTGTTCTTAAAAAAAAGTACTGGTCGGAACCATATACTTATATTTAGAATGCTCACATTTACACATGTATTCTCGAACCTGATGTATGTACGTCAATGTTTTTGGTAAGGAGTAGAAACGCAAATAAAACCCCTAAATTTTATAGGCACCAACTACATTACAAAAAAATATGTGTATACCAAATTTCATACAATGTAAAATATATATACAAAATTTCAAAATATATTTTTCAGTCAACCAGAATTGTTATTTTGATGATTTTTACTCATCAAATTTTAGTATTGAACTCTACTGTAACTTGTCGACTGTCTTTAATAAAAATTTTTCAATGGAAAATTAAAATATATTATAAAAATATAATTTGTGAGAATTATAGTAAAATATCTGGGAAAAAATAAATAAATAGAGGTTAAAAAAAGGATATTTTATTAAAAAAAAATCTGTTGAAATTATGAATTGACCAAAAAAATGTTGGAATAATATTGTTTTTTATGGAAAATAATATAAATGAATGTAGCTAATAGTTTTGATAGTATTTTTAGCTATTATGTAAATAAATAAATAAAAAAATATTTTTGAAAGTTTTCGGGGAATTAAAATGTAAAAGTCAATTAAGTTCTTACAAATAAAATTTAGAGTTAGTGATTTCATTTTCAAATTAATCAATTAATTTTTAACTACCATTGTCGTGTTTAATATAAAAAAAAAACAAGATAAATATTTACAATGTTTTAAATGTGGCTTTTGGAATTGTATCAAAAACCCCTCTGTTTTCAAAATCCTCTGTTTTTATAATATCCGCTGTTTTTGCAAATCCCTTGTTTTATAATACCTTGTATGAAAATCCCGTGCATTGTAATTCCTTTTAATAAATTCTCCTGTATAAGAAACCCTAATTTGGGCACACTTTATTTAGACTTCCAACCAATGCAAGTAGACTAAGAAAATTCTACAAAATTTATGTCCTTTTTTAGATTTTTATTTAGTATTTTGAAGAATTCCCATTCAATAATTTATGATTTCAAATGAATTTATTCTACCAATTATAAAATTAAAAACGGTAAGTATTGGTTTACAGTTTTGAGATTGAATACGTAACGTACGTGCAACATTCTTCAATTTAAATTCAGAATGTTGGAAAGCGCATAAAAATGATTAAGATTAATCGTCAATAACGAAATAAAATCTTTTAATGCAAATTGTTCAGTTTTGGATTCCAAGATATTAACGGTGAGTAGGAACACCATTTTTTGCGACAAAATAAACTTCAAATATAGAAGGCAAGCAGAGGAAATTTTAACAGACAATGATGAACAACTTCCGTTTTTATATTGAAATTTTAATAAATATTGCTTAGACATTTGGGGGTTACATTGCTGGAGTTATCCATCGAAAATTAACAAAAAAATTTAAATGCGAGGATTGCTTGAAAGCTGATTTTGATTTAGAAAGTCCGTTTGCAATTCACTTATCGAAATAAAAAATCACGGTGGATTAATAAAGCCACATAAAGATATTACTACTATATTGTAAAAACTCAGAGACTGAGTATCAGTCTTCTATAGTTTGTTAGACAGTGTTCCACTTGGTAGGTTTATACTTCGTATTTTACGTTAACTTTTAAAAATAATATGCGTAATTTATTAAAAATTGTTGAATTTCATATGTAAGAGAAAATCCTGGAATATTATTAATCAGTCTAAAGAATTGTAATCTAAATTATTTAATTTATTCAAGTCATTTAGACATTTAGAGTATAAAATTTATGAAACATACTTTTAAGTCGATTATTTTACCTTTTAAAAGTTGAAATTATTAATTTAATGAAATAAATTAATGATTAAATAATTTTAAGACGGATAGATAAGAAACAGTATTATAAAAATTATTCCCATTTGCGGACAATAATATAACAAGCTATATTTAAAAAGTACTCCAATTTACAATTAAAAGTTTATATAATTCAATAAAAAGATTAATAAAAAATAATTGAATTTTTTGATATTATATATTTATTAAGAAATTGTAGACTGGGTATTTTTAGTATAATTAATTAATTTAATTGGTGTCGGTATATAAAAAGTAATTGTGATAAATGGAAATATTGTTATATAAAAAGAAGATAAATTAAATACAAAATTAAATTTAAGGTTCTTAAATTTTTGGTTATTTTTAGAAGTAATTTTCGTTTTTTAGAAAAGACAAGAAAGATATTAACAATTAATTTTATGTTTTCTTTATAGATACATTTATGTAAAATATAAAATTAATGAGACCGGTACATTTAATAAAATTTATAGGCGATTGTAATTTTGCTTAGTAATGGTATTTCCTTTCTTTTTTATTTAATTTTTTTGCAATTTAAATTTTGCTGGGTAATATAATAATATTTTTTATTATGTGACAGTGGATAAGTTCGGGTCGATACTACTAAAATAACAACATTTAGATTTAGAATGATAAAATCATCATTATATCATCAATATAAGTAATAACATAGGTATTATCTGTATTTATATAATCCTTATAATATCAAATTCAAATTTTTTGAATAGAAATTCTGATATGTATTGCGGACTTTTTGAAGTAAAAATGTTAAGTATTAAAATAAAACGTTCTACGTTCTACTGAATTAAAATAAAGTTGAAATAAAATTTATATTCATAATTTCTGAATATCAATTTGATGTTCATAACGTATATAATTATTTATATCTGATTTATAAATTTAATAGATGATGTCCTGAAAAAATCAATTGGATAAACTGTACTGTAACATTTGAATTTTTAACACTGGAATTACTCACCAATCAAAGTGTTTTTTTCATACAAAATTTCTACTTTAAAAATTATTCAAACTCAGTGGATTTTTTACAATAATCATCTATAAATCACAAAATACAAGTAGTAAAAAGAAGAGTTTTTGATAATGTAATTTGTTAGTAAGTAAGAAATGTTCTTAAAAAGACACACATTTATAATATTTCAATGATGTTTTTAACAAGGACGAACTCTACATTAATTATTAAAAATCAATTGGATAAACTGTACTGTAACATTTGAATTTTTAACACTGGAATTACTCACCAATCAAAGTGTTTTTTTCATACAAAATTTCTACTTTAAAAATTATTCAAACTCAGTGGATTTTTTACAATAATCATCTATAAATCACAAAATACAAGTAGTAAAAAGAAGAGTTTTTGATAATGTAATTTGTTAGTAAGTAAGAAATGTTCTTAAAAAGACACACATTTATAATATTTCAATGATGTTTTTAACAAGGATGAACTCTACATTAATTATTAGTGAGCTAAAATCAATTAGGAGTGAAATATCAAATATCGCAAAGAAAAAAAGTTAAATCTGCACAGATAATAATAAATTATTCTCTTTTTATGCAAAATTTCATGTTAATATTAACAACAAAAAATGGTTAGAACTTGGTAGACCAGAATTCTAGTCAGTTATTAACACTTCGATTGATACGCATTTTTACCGAACCAAAATAAAACGTTACTTACATCATCAAAATTTGTAGCTTATGGAGCTAGTTATGGAATCACTTACTTATCTCTTGTTCTGGGTTGTCTTTTTATTGATTCAAACCAATTTTGTAAAGCTCAAAATTTCATACTGCTATAATATTGGAAATTATGAAATTTATAGATATAATGTAAATTCTAAATAATTTGATATTATGTTATATAAATATATAATATTGTTAATATGAAAGTTAGGATTAAGCTAAATTTTACAAACAGAATTTTATAATATTTTTTATACCAACATTTATTAAATCATTCTTATATTATGAATATTTCACGTAAAATCTTTTCTTTTATAATAATTTCTTTAAGTTCAGAATACGAGCGAACCATTAACACACCCTTCTACAATTATGTTAGATTTAACTTTACTGAATAAAAAGTCTGAAAATATTTTTTATATTTAAAAATTTTCAAACAATAATTCAACAACGTAGCCTGAAAGGCAAACATTGATTCCGTCTTGAGATTACAAGTTATTAGAGGCGTTCAAAAAGATTAGATCATTGATTTTATGGCTTGTCTTATATATAAAGATATATATATATTATATATATAAAAAAAAAATCGAATCATAAAGAAATTAATTAGCGTGGGTGGATTTTTTTTTAAATATTTTAGTAATATGTTTATACAAATGTAGTTAAAATTGTACGTATCAAATGAAGATAAAATAATATACTACCTATTACATATATATATTTTAGCATAAAAATATTTTAAATATCCGCATATTTTGTGTTGTATGAAATATACGAATATTCATAATATATATATATAGTATATATACATATATATATTGTACCAATTAAATTTAATCGGAACTGATGATTGATATAAGAAAAAAAAAACATTAAAAGTATGGGAGATTATTCTTAAATCCTGCTGAATACTTAAATCCATAATATTCTACCTACTATATACGTTACAAAAAACAGTGTCTATAATACATGTGTATGAAGAGTTAATAACTAATTTAAAAGTTAAAACAAATAAAATTGATTATAATATTAGTTAAATTACAAAAATTGGTAAGTTGGTAGAATATAATTTTGAAAAATTCCAATTACTTATCTGAAAAATTAAACTCTGGAGAAAATATTAATATATGTATTATATAACTATTATGCTGACCACATGAAATTAAACTAAACGTAAAATTATAATAAATAATGGCTAATCTAGATCTAGAAAATATTATATAAAACCTTAAATCAGTGAATCCAGAACCATGATAAAGGGCCACTATGGTAGGTTCTGAGCAGTTAATTTAAGGTTAGTGTCTATCATATTTACTAGATTAACCAAATGTGGATACAACTGAAAAACGATTTTTCCACTTTTAAATGTGTTCCTCCCCGAACATCGTTTATTCCCACATTATTATTGGGAAAGTCAATTTTTCGCTTGCTTCCACCGTTTTTCGATTTCCACAATGTAAAAAGGACATTTTTCAGTTGTTCCTTCCTACAGTGGAAAGCCCGATTTTCAGTTTTTCCAAAAGTATTTTGGAATCCACAGTAGAATTCACAGCAGAATTCACAGTTTTCGGTTGTTGGTTGTTTCCACAGTACAGTGTCAATATGGGAACATACTCTGATGTGGAACCAACGAAAATTTTTGGGAACAACCGCCGAATGACAAATTTTTAGAGAAAAATGCTACTATACGAGGTAAAAAGGGTATAATATGAGGATTGTTTTAACATCCTTAGGGTTGATTTAAACTATTTGCAACTTGCATGATATATCATGATATATGTCTTTAGTGTAAGAGATAAAATCAATCTACCTCAACCATATTATTATAGTTAATATTGGCGGCAACGGTAACAAGAAATGAAAATTTCAAGGTTTTTTCTATATTTCATGCAGATAATCATTTCCATTTTTTAAATACCTAATTAAATATTTATAATTCATACAAATAAATTAGTTTTAAATTTGGATAATTGTCAATTTCAACATCGGTTTCAGTACGATTTTGATTTGTTAATTTGTCATTCAATTTACACAGTTTTGCGCATTGTTCTCAGTTTTTTGAATTAAGAAAGTATATATAAATATATAAGAATGTATCTGATTATTATCATTTGATAAATATTATTAAATATATACGTATACATATAGCGATATTAGGTATGATAAATAATTTTCTTATTCAGAGCTTGGAAAAATTGTGTCAAATATTTTACGCGACATGGAGTATTAGATGCTTTTTTGATATGCTTGAAAGTTGACAATGATGTTACTTTCAATTTTAAAAATCCGTTTAAGAAAACGTAGTGAAAGTAAAATTATTTAAATTTTAATAAAATTACAATGATTCGCATGCTTAAATCATATAATAATTATTTATTACATGGCTATATATGTAAAATTTTCTTTAATTTAAGGAGAAAACAGAGCTTAAGTGCACTACCGAAGTTCAATATTGTTTTCTACATACATATATTAATGTATACACTTTCGTTCTAATAATGCAGGCAGAATTTATTTATGAGTTAGTTGATTGAAGAAATGATTTTTTTACAAAGAATTAGTTTAAAATTGTATAAAATATTTTATTTTAAAATTTATTGTAAACATTTAGAATTGTGAAACTATAATTAATTTAAAATTTAAATTAATATCGTTAATTTTGGAGATCAATATACAGATAGAATCACCCCATTCGTTTCTTAACCATAAGTTGTTCCAGTTAGCTTATAAGTGCACTTTATCTAGATTCAGAATGTTCTGTTACTTCATTATTTTTAGTTTTAATTAACTAAATCCATGGGTGTACTTATCTTTGTTCAACGAGAAATTCCTAGTGGCTGGCAGGAATGTACAACCACTGCTTGTGTGAATTCTTATTTGATTTTAAGTCTATATATTCGAAGATTGGAGCTAAATCATTAAGCTAAGACAAAACAGTTCATTTTATTCATTAGTAAACAATAAGTAAATATATACATTTCAAGTAATATAGTAAGTTCATATTACTAGTATAATTAACTTTAAAAAAAATTACAGTAAGATCTAATTGCTCATAGTTTTATTGGATATCAGTTCGGAAAATCGGTTGTAACACGAAATAAGGGCTAAAAAAAAGCAAAGGAATGGCTTGTATAATTTTGGCGAAGTAAGTATACTGTATCGTAGTGTATAATGTATTAATTATTTCTACACTACCCTCTTTAATATACATATATTAGGTCACATTAAATATTTTTGAATAGAGCAATAATATTTTATAATTTCGTCAATATATTTAATTTTCACATACAAACTAAAATTAATTATTGCTCCCAGTAAAATTAATTTAATTCAACCTGCAATCAAATCCGTAATAATGTAAATTGTTATATAGTTCCAATCTACAATCTGAATTTAAATTTTGAAATACTTATGTATACTACTTTAGATTAGATAAATATTTAAATTTAGTAAAAACATGATCTATTACTAAATTGCAGCAAATTGGTATATATATACTAGGAATTTTCTGTGCAACAATATATAAATTTGAAACATGTAAAACAACAAAATCTTAGGTATAAATTTATTTATAATAAAATTTATTTTAAGATTAGAAACGTATATCAAAACAATTGATCTAAATCAAAAACTGTATAATGTATCCTTAGAATGATACATATTAGAATTTGTTTGACTAAATTGAATAATTGAACTATGCATGTAATTTGATTTAAATCGGATTTTAAATTTTGTTTTACTCGTAAAATGGAAGATTTTTAGATACACATAATTATTGTTAATCTGAATTAATAATAAGCACTATCGAAATTTAATTCGATAATTAAAATTCGTTTTAATTAAATTAAAGGCAATTCGGTGTTATGAATTATGTAACTAAATTGTTGTTGTTGTTGTATATACTATATATATTATTTTGGAATGTATTTACAATAATACTCATATGTGTCCTTTATGTACAAAATTCCATTTATAACCTGAAGACGCTGCAGAAGGACAAAACTGTCTAATCTCAAGAATTACAATGGAATTATATGTGAACGGCTAAACCACTCGAAGCTTTTCATATTTCTGAACCACCAAAAAACGAGCAATAGAGCTCCTTCAAATGAAGGGTATATTAATGGGAGCATACCTTACAACAGATCACTGTCACCTTAAAAAGCATCCATACACAATTCGACTATCAACTGACTAGTTTTGTAGGTTCTGTCAACATGAGGACGAATCGGCAGAACATTAGTCTTAGACGTTGATGATGTCTAGTCTAGAGCACTTCACTTCGACATCTCGCAGGCTATGTTATCTCTCCTTCGGAAATGTGTCGGATGTTATTAAAGCAGTTGTACTGTTTTATCCTTTACATATAACAGAAACAGTTCGGGCTTGGTGTCATAGTGACGATCATTCAGAAGGGATATTACAATAAGCTGAAAATGGTTACAGTGACTAGGACAGTTAGTGCGCCTAATTCTAAAACTAAGCTAACCTAAGATATACTTATTTATCGAATTTATAAATTATTAATTCCTCGGAATGTAGGTATTGAATACTTCGGAATGTATAGGTATTTATTTAATTTAAAATAATAACATATATAATTGCAATTGTATAATTAGGAGAAAAAAGGTATTCTAAAAGTTTATAAAATTTAAATATAAATTATTATTAACATTCTGATTATTACTGATCGCAAATCAGTAATAGAAGAACCAGCCCTTAATATTTCTTTAGTCTAAACTATATTATTTAGAGTTATGGATTCAGAGTTTATTATTTTCAACAATAATTTAATTAATAAATTCCAAAAAAAAGAACTTATAATTTCCAATATTATTATGTACATACATTATTTTTGTTGATAATTTTACACTGCACTTGACGTTGATTAACGACAAGAGACAACACCATTTTTGTGGAATGTATTTAAAATAACTTACATTTATGTTTATGAAGTGGTTTACCCAATTAGATTAAACGGTTTAGGTCTCATACGAGTATAATTTATCCTTATATTTGGGAAATTAATTTTTATAATTCGACAATTTGCTATATATATAAAGTAAATAAATTTATAAAATATTATATTATTTATATTATTACTAAATTGTGTAATTTAATATATTTCACATAATATAACACATTTTTATGCAAAGACAATTTATAAATAATTATTATGAGAGAATTTTTATAATTTTATATTGTCATCCTTTTCAGTATATAAAAATTTCAGAAAATCTATATTCTTCTCTTTCTAGGGGAGAACTCAAAAATCATCTATATTTTATTCAGTCACTTACTTGTTTTTGTTTTGTTTTACATACTAGAAACTGGAACCGTCTTCTCTTTTCATACTTTTGAATAAAGCACCTGTGCTCTTCACTTTACCTTTGTAAATATCAACTTTATCGTGTGTATATAATTATTGTTACTTTTATGAGTCTTCCTACCTGTGCTTTTAGCTTTTAGTTGTTTTCTGGACATTATACGATCGTGACATGCGCACGCGTATATTATATAAAAAGATATTTTGCCCCTAATTTTTTTTTTGTATTTAGTATAATTTAATTCAATTTTTTTTTTGTGTAATCAAATTGTACTTAATTAAAATTAATAAGATAAAAATTTAAAAATTATTTATTATAAATTTTTATTTAAATAATTATATTACAATAAAAAAAAAAAAAATTTTCTTTTGTGATTTTTTTTTTATTTTGTAATGGTAACTTACGAAAATGTAGATTTGTTTTAATATTTTAGAATTGATTATTTAAAATTTATGAAGTTAATAAGAAAAGTGATTGTTTAATAATTAAATTTGATATAAAAATTGAGTTTTTGTGGTTGTTTTAAATTTAAATATTAATAAACATAATTTATATACATAATTTATATATATATATATATATAAACAATTGGAAAGATTCATTAAGAATTCTCAAATATAAAATTATAAAATGGATTGTGAACGTGATCATGAGAATAATCTAAACAATTACAAGTAAGTGTAAAATCATATAGCTACGGCAATTACGAAATTGTAAAAAGGATAATAAAATCTAATAGTAATTACATTACCGTCCCTCATGCTGCGCAAATTTGTAGAAAACAATAATTGTTGGTGTTTTTTTGATGCTTTCAATAAATTTAGAAATATATAAAAAAAATATTTTCAATAAACTTTATGGAAATTATATACTACATAATTATATTAAGTTAATTTTAATATACTCTTAGCATCGAAAAATTCAATTAGACTGATGACTGCTTGATTTTCCAGATACGATTTGACTGTTGACTTCTTCGTATTCCAATTTTTGATTGAAGTTTGCCTAATGTTTCAATATTACACAAAATCTCTCTCTCAAGATAGATTCAATCCTATAATAATGAATCAGTCTCAGTGTCAGAAGAGTCAACTACGGTTTCAGAGGGGCCATATAAGATTGATTAATATATAGGATAATGAGAATGACATTGTTCACATCTTCGTCAACATCGAATATGGTTTTTTTACCGGAAGAAAATGTAGAAATTCTGAAATTAAACTTCTCTATATTTTCGAATAAGTATCGGTTTCGGTTTTACATATTCTTGAAAAAATGTACTAGTAGTAGGGTTACGATTCCCGCAGTTCATCATCAATATACAATATACCGTATGTATAAATAATAAACGAATTTAACTTATACAAATAATAGAAACCGCCAGTGGATTCAGATTCAGTGCTTTTTCATTTTGAAAAATATTACTTAATTAAAATTCCTTACTGTTGCGTCTCATTTTATAATTTTAAAAACTAATATATAGAAATTGCAAGTACAATATCCCAGGAATATAAATAGGAGATAAGCCTCGTTCGTATTCGTATTATTAATAATCGTAACTAAAATTTTGTTCCTTTACTCTCCGTGGGTTTCCCATAAGATTCTGCTGCTTGCTGCCCGTGTACATATAAACTTCACGCCACTGATAGCAAGTGAAAATATTTTATTTTTCGTATCTAGACTTTAATTAATTAGCGTAGTATATTTTATCTTTGTAAATATTATTAAACATTGAAAATGTTCCTCATCTAATTCAAATTTTCAAAAACATGTACAGTAAATGTTTTAGAAAATTTGAATTAGATGAAGAACATTTTACAGCAGCAACAAAACTGACTCAAAACAATAGCTATAAATATATATATAGGTATATGCGATACTTTACCTGCGATAAGATACTAATCTGTATTCGGTTACATCAGCAGTTTTTTACTATATAATTACTGATGTATTTGTTATTCATTTACTATAAAAATTAACATAAAGTAAGGGGTTTTTTTAAGTAGATAATAAAACTAGAAAATAGCTTTAAACTTTTTTCTTTTTCTTCAACATACCAAAAAATGTTATCAGTTAGAAAAAAATGTTCTGGAAAGAATATTCACTAAAAGTAGTCTTCGCGATAGTTTGTAAAATATTTGTTTTAGAACTGTTAAAAGTTAAAATATTAGTTCTATATAAGTATTAGTTTTAAAATTCAAAAAATATTCAATGAAATCTTATAAATAGCATTATAAAACATACAAATACAATTATCTGGAGGTCCAAAAAATTACAAATGGGGACATATCGTAGCTCAATTCAGCGACATTATCCATTCAACATAATATAACATTGAAAGTATATTATAAATGCTAATTGTTTTAAAAAAACTTCAAGTTAGTTTAGCTGCAATGAATGTCTAAGTTTTAATTTATAAATTAATGAATTAAAATGAAGTAATTTCAAACGGTTGCTATAGCTTTGTCGCGTGTGTAATTACCGATTATTACTTATTTTATTTTATTCCAAATTACACATGTAAAAACTCACTTTTTTTGCAAATGAAAATATTTAATATTTATACAATATATTTTATAAAATGACGACCAATTAAGGATATTCACACCATCGGTTAATTACTTTATATGATTTGCTATATTAATTTTACTTTTCCGAACTATTTTTGTATATATTTTTATTACTAATTACGATTGATTTATCGTAAGAAATAAACTTATTCTTATTCATCTAAAACAATTGGTCTTCTGTCGTGTACCAGTAAACACTTATTTGATAAAGAAGGATGGAATTTACTTCATATATTATGATTTTGGAAAAATGGAATTAACACTAATTCTATATGATTTTTGGATAAGTATGTGGCGTGTTAAATAGCAAAATGCAAATCATCATCGTTGGGCTGAATAATAGAAAAAAACGACCAAAGATCATTTAAATGCGTTTTTGAAGAAAAAAAATATCCGTTTTAGGTTTAGGGGAAATTCGAAACAGCGAAACTATTTCCATTTGTTTTGCACTACTGGCCCATTTCACGGAAATCTAAAAATTGTTAACTTTTGGTTTAAAAATAAATAAATTATATTTATTTTTAAACCTATATTAAAAAATTATGAAAAAATATCTTATTGATACCTTGTAAGATATATTTTTTTTTCAGACAAATATAAATAGCTAATGCTAAATATATGAGGTTACGTTTTAATATTCTTTTTCATTGGACTATTTATTTCAGAGTTTGTATTAGGTAATTTATAAATATCCATATTGACATTATTGTCATTTTAAATATAATGTGCCAAAAAAATATTCTATAAGAAATCTGGGCAATGTCAAAATTGATCCAAATCAAATTTTAATAACTATAAAAATTATCAAAACAAAATACAAAAATGTGGGTTCAATTCTCGATAAAAATACTCATTTACACTTTACCACCTTTGAATAACATATAATTACATTATTAAAAAATTTAAAAGAGGACCAAATATAATCAAAAGTTGTTGAAGAAATCAAGGTATTATATAATTAAAGGACTTGTGTTACTAGGTATATGTATTAAAAATAATAATTTAGTTTGAAATAATAAATATATGACTCAACGCATGCTTGATACTGTGAGTTAGTTGACTATTTTGTTATTAATAATAATATAATATTTTTAATAAAAAAATAATTTGGATACATAAAAAATATGGATACACCGCAACTATTGTATGTATGTATATATATATTATATATATATATATCATCCAGTTCTGTTATTTTCATCTTAAATTTATTATATTATGTATATAGAATACTGCACAAAAGTTGTCAATGCGTCTTTTACCTATATAAGATCGTAAACTTAAATTCACAAAGTATTTACTGTCCTTTAAATTTCAAACGAATCTTTTTTTTTTGGTTACATACAGGAATCCGTTTTGCATAAATCAAAAAAAAAAAAAAAATTCGTGACATATAGTACGAATTCTTATTATGGTTATATATCCCAAAAAGGTTATTTTTTGTGCTTCTGATATATTTGTATATTATAATTTATATTTCGAAAATAACCTCATTGCGGTTTGCCGACTCTATAGTACGTACATATAGACTAACTAAGTTTAACAAAAAATTAAAGAAAATATAATCGTAAGGTATGACCATAACGTTAAACTAAGATAATATGTACATATGTATATTTTTCTTAAAGTTCTGGTAACTTGGATTATTTACTTAAATTTTTATTATTTTTAGTATTTTTTTTTTGTATATATCTAGGCGCATTTCAACTTTTAATGTACTTGAAGCCCAAGCAATATATAAATGTTGTATACATTTTCATTTTTTGACTTCCATAAAATGGAACATGAAATTGCAGAGACAAGGGTTAACAAAATGTATAGTGCGGTTTGTTGGTAGGTTGCTTCTTGTTTGTAAAGTTTTGTATAATACCAGACGTCATCCACATATTTATAATAAAAATAAACAAAAATAAATAAATAAAATAAAAATAAAGCAAAGCCTAACAGTATTTATATGAAAATAAGCATTCTATGTTTAAACGTACATACATATATGTATATATATCTACATATATTTTTAATAAACTCAATTTTATTAATACGGCTGATACTGATAGTGGAACACAATTCACGTATTATGTGCGCGCGCAATTCTTTTTAATATAAGAGGCATGCCGCCTGTTTCCCGATCATTCGGTATATATGTATATAAGTATTTATATTATATTATATATTTTTATTTTAGTTATGCGTTTTTCTATCAAGGCGCAAAATCATTGAATTATTTGAAGTGTTTTTTTCTCCAAGTATTATCTTCGTTTTTCACATCTAGACCGAAATATATATCTAGATATAAAATATACATTGGAAAAAAAGGACTCCATGGTCGTTTTGGTAAATGAAAATTTATTAAAGGTCTAACACGACTTTCAATATTATTTTTTCGGTATTTTAAATTTTTTTTTTATCGATCACATTCTGTGTTTCTGTTTACTTTTTTCTATTTCGATTTGTTTTTTTTTTTATATATATATAACTTTGGCGTTCGATGATATTTAAAGTGTATTTCAAATTGTTGTCCAATGTCCACTGTTGTAAGACTCTGGTTCTCCGAATGAAATGAAAGGGCTCTTTATATGAATAAAAAATATCCGACAACTTAACCAGACCAGTGCAAATTTAGATTGTTTCTTTGGGGACGTCGAAAAGTTCTTGATATTTATTTATGTTTTTTATGCTTGGCTTTTATATATATAACTTTTTTTTTGTTGTATTCTTTATAGAGTAGCAGAATGTATTTTGAACTGAACGATTTTTTTTTTCTTACGTTTTGTAGGCAAGCAAAACTGTTTTGTCATATATTTATATATTATTAGAAATTTATGTAAGTTAAAGTTTAATTTATTATCGCATATAGAAAAAGGAAGCAAAAATCGCAATATAAAAGGAAAAAATGAAAAAAAAAAAAATGTTTATGATAAAAAAAAAAAAATTATAGGATGCAAAAGAATAAAAATTTTTGAATTTATGATCGTTAAAAAATGCGACAAATAAATTTTAATAAAAATAACAATGAATTAGTGAAAATATTATAGTACTATATATAAAAAACAATTATACTTAAGAAATGTAACCATTTTCTTATTATTTAGAGACTTATGGTAAATAATATTAACTCTAAATTTTTATAATTTGGAAATTAAATACCAAATAAAATATAAAACTTATAGGTGTAACATATTTTTTTATACATATCTTTATACTTTTATATTAATATTAAACGAGATTCATTTCCATTTATTCTCGAAGAAATAATTTTAATACAGTTCAGATTTATGTATTTATAATTAGTGACAATAATATTGCTTTAACGCTATTTTACAATTCAGCCAAACAATAAATTTTTACATCAAAAATATTGAATATTAAAATTTGGGAATTAATTGACATAAAACTATAAAATACAAATTAAAAATATACCGCTGACATTTACATAATCAAAAAAAGATTCCCTTAATAAAGTGGAAGTTACCTAATGTTGACTGCCATAACTTAGTCACTAGTCATTGTAAACCTTTCTAACTGTTTCACTAAGTAATTGTATAGTATACCTAAATATAAATATATTTAGATACGCTTAATCAATGTTATTCACCAAAATTTATTATAGATGTTGTTATTTTGGGATAGAGCATATATATATAGCATTTTCAGCTCAAATGAACGATTTTACATACAATTGTAAAAAACGATTTTATAATTCAAATTAACGATTTTGCAATTCAAATTAACGATTTTACAATTGTTAAAACCGATTTTACAATTCAAGTTAACACAGTAATCATAATTAATAAATTATATATGTAATTATTATTAATAATTGCGTGTTAATTTGTAAAATAATTTGTTTTTTAAAATTGTAAAATCGTTAAATTCAAAATCGTTAACTTGAGCTGAAAATGCTATATATAGATGTTTAATTACGAATCCGGAGGGTCTGTGTACTGGTTATACCCTGCTAAAATCTAGAGCCGCAACTATGTTAACTCATCAATTACTAATCTTAACTCCACGCGGTGACCCACGTTACTGGTATATGACCTGCCAAAATATAAGTGTGAGTGAGAAATATTCCAGCACTATTATCGAATTCCCTGCGATACCAGGGTAGCCCGCAAACAGAGGTTGGCGCCCGGCTAATAACCGCACCCATAAAACTAAAATATTAAGAAAACGAAAGAAAACAAGGAAAATGGAGGACTTAAAAATCCGGCAAACGTACAAAACATAATGATTTAAGAATTTTAACCTGGGATGTGCGGTCACTCTCTACGCCAGGTGCATCTAACGAACTATTACAAATTCTTAGAGAATAGAAGGCAGACATAATTCAGGAAATAAATTGGACAGGACACGGTATCCTATAATATCATGGAAGAACAGGGCGATATATTTCAGCTGCCAGGATAGAATAAAAAATTAGGATCCGGCTTTGTGGTGGGGCTGAAATTAAAAGACAAATCATAGGTTGGTTCAACGAGCCCTTATCTCGCTTCCGCAATATGCTGCCACGCTCCAGGACGATGTTGAAGCTGACGTGAGGATGCTCAACATTACCGGAAATGCGGAAATGCAGGGCAGAGTCCTATAGAAACATAATCCAGCGCACAATAGTTGTAGTCCCGAGTAAGTAAATAGTAACCCCGGAGTTAAAAAGTTAATATTTGTTAATTGTTGTAAAAATCAATTACCTAGAAACTTTTAGAATTAAGTTTAGATTGTTCAATATTACATTGGAATTAATCTAAAAAAGAACACAGCGAAATTACCGAAGCTATTTTTGAGCAAATTTCATTAATTTAACTTATTTTTACAAAAAAAAATTAATTTATTAGTGCTCATATTGATTTAATTATATACATTTGTGTTAAGCTTATACTTATATTATTATCATCATGTTGGGGTTTTACTTTTCTATAGTTCATCGTTTTTTATTTTCTATAAAAAAACTAACTGAAATAGAATACGCAAATTAAATACATATTATATTATATATATTGCTATATACACAACACTCCATAA
This sequence comes from Rhamphomyia laevipes, assembly GCA_963920725.1. Classification (NCBI taxonomy): domain Eukaryota; kingdom Metazoa; phylum Arthropoda; class Insecta; order Diptera; family Empididae; genus Rhamphomyia; species Rhamphomyia laevipes. The sequence goes on along the minus strand of OY987259.1, from coordinate 25,433,005 downwards.
ACACTCCCACACATTACCGGAAAAACTCAGTATATATTACTAATAATTTTCATTAGACAGCAGAATTCAATTTGTCGATTTTTTTTAAAGTTAACCTTGATGATTTTTTTAAATTGTTGCGGAGATTAACATTATATTAAATACACAAATAAGGTTTATTTCCTCCGACACAAACGGGCAGGAAATTACTAAAATGTGTCATTTAATGAACAAAAATAAGTAAATAAAAAAAAAATTAAAACAAAATTAATTAAAATAAAAGACATATAAAATTACCAACATTCAAATACAATCTCACTAATCACTAGTTTATATACGCTTTGTCCACACTGTTCATTTATAAACGGAAATAAAATCGATTAAAAATCATTATATTTATTATTTCGATATTTTTCAGATCATAATAGTTTTTTATTTTTTAGAAAAATATTATATAAGTTATAAGTAATTCATTATACAAATAAATAAATACTCGTAACTGGATCGATTCCAGAATGCAGAAAAAAGTCAGGTGTATGATTAAAGAATACTTTAACTTTATTATGATAAGATGTCTTAAAAATTATGCAAATTTGGGTTCGGTGATAGTCCAGATCTAAAGAAAATAGTATTTAGTATTCTCTATTATTTATAAAAACAAATTTTTTAATTGTATATAATGTATATAATTTTTAGATCTTTTGATATAATACTATAATTTTAATTAAATGACATTCAAATCTGGCATAATTGACGTTTTATAAATCCAATTCACGCCATAAGACATCATTAATTTAATACCATTCAGATTAACCTACACTCAGTTTTAGCATCAGTATGTAATATTTTGGTTATCATTATAATAATTCGTTCCGTGTAACCATTCGATTATTTTGTATATTCGTTAATTTTCTAATAATTTGTTATACATTAATGTAATAATAATTATTTTATATATCCTCCAAGCAATTTTATACAACATTTTAAGTTTTAAGCTGATTCTTTTTTTTTGGTTAAGTTTAATTATTAATTACAAATAAAACATGGTGGCTACCTGTGTTTTTACTAAAATTAATCTCTTAAATAAAAATTTATGTAAAGATGTTGAAAAATAAAGTATATATGTAACATATAAATAAAAAGCAGTAGTAAATCACTTTAAAAACAATGTTATAACGACATATATCGTGCGCATGATTATAATACTTTCATAACATTATACTTACTTATTATATATACAAACATTTTTTGACACACGTTTAAAAGAAGTAGCAGACATCAGGTTAAAAATTGTCACATTATAACCTTTTGAATTTTCAGTTATTTATTTGGACACACATTTTAACCGTACGTCTGGAAACATTAAAAAAAAAAAAAAAAACTTGAAAAGGAATAATTTCAAGAGCCCGTAAGTTTGTGTTTAGAATTTTATGATATACGGCGGTATTTTTCAAAACAAATCATAGTTTCTGTTCCTAGAAATGGGGATATTAAAATGATTAAGAATATTCAAAAACATAAACAAATATGTGAGATTATTTGATATTATACTAACGAGACAGAAAAAATGCTTTAATTCTGTATTTTCTGTTTTTGTTTCATCCTGATTAGCACAAATTTGTAAAACTTTGGTTCTATTTTTTTATAATTTCAAACAACCAACGACGAGCTACTTTACGTTACGTTTTAATTGGTACAATGAAACCGCACTTAATACATTTTTCCAATATTAAGAATGGATAGCACTATGTTAATACAAACCTTTCGAAAGTTTTTTTTGCACCTATGTATCGATCATTCATTAATTTTAACCTCAACAAATTTTATTTTCGTAGATAGGGGCTAAAAAGTGCAAGTTTTTTTTAAAACTTAAATATTATTGAAAATTAAAATTGAAATGATCGATACGAAGCAGTTAGAATTTATTTTTAAGTATATATTTATATATGTAATCTTCAAAATAGTATAAAAAGTATATTAGTATATTTTGAGTTTACATTAAAAAAAATTAAAGTAGGTAATCAAAATATTTCTAAAAAATAAAATTATTTCACTAAATCACTAAAGGGTGTTCCTTTAGTTTAGAAGTTGTAAATTTATAGTTGGAAAAAGTATTCAATGACAAAAAAAATCCTTTTTTTTATTAATTTTGCTCAAACTTCATATTTAATTCGAGAAATTAGTTTTTATATTAGCATAATAAGATTTGAATATCATTCTTTTATTATTACAAATTGTAACTATATTTAAAATCATTATTGTTGCTTACATATTACATTTCTTTTTGTACGTGACTCGTCTTTTGAAAAGTTTAACAATTTCTTTTTAAAAATTAATTTATTGCGTAAGTACTTAATTTTTAAATAATATAGTACCTAAATTTTTCGAATTTAGGTACAATAAATTGTTAATTTTATTTTAAAATTAAAAGTTATTTAAAAAATGATTTTAGATATTGGCGCGATATACTTAGTCTTATTAGTTAAAGGCCGGTAGCAATCCGCTAATTGCAATATAAGAGAAAGTTGAAATAACTTACAGAAAAATAATTTATATTTTTGAAAAAATAAATTATAAAATTAGTATTAAAATGTGTTTTTCTATATTTAGATTTTAAATCACCGCCAGAGATATCATATAAAAAAACGCTTTTTATTAGACTATATGTGACAGTTTAATCAGTATAAATATTTCGAAATAATTGAGAATTATGATAAGACTGTCAATATATTTCATAGAATGTTTGATTACATTATAGATTTAGTGATAATATTCATCTGTAATACAGGGTGGACCTGATATAAAAAAAATTGTAGTTTGGTAGAAAGAAATTTAAATTGGTTAGTTTCTTTACTATAAGAGAGTAATATTTTTTTTTATGTTTTTGTGGTTTTTCAGAAAATAAGTTTTTAAACCAATTTGTAGCTTAAAGATTGTTTTCGTAAACATATTCAAATGAAATTAATTCAATTCGTTGAGCAATTCTTGAAATTGAACCGGAAAATCAGCTTGAAAATGATGTTCCAACCAGCAAAGTGCGGTAATCAACAATAATATAAAGTCCACCCTAATTAATTAAGAACTTAACTATTGTGAAATTTTAATTTCAGTGTAGAAGTACAATATTTTAAAATTAATAAAATCTTAAAAATCTATAAAAGGTTTTCCTCAATATAAAATGTATACAATTATTTTCTAGGTTAAATGCTGTTTTTTTGCTCACTGGTTGGAAAATTAAAGAACCAACCGTGAAATACTAAAACTTGAATTTGAATGTGCAAGACCATAAATACTATGTATAAATAAGAACTGTATGTAAATAATAAAAATATGGTTGGGTGTAATAATAACAACATATATTATGTGAATAGGATATTGTCAAATGGTGGCAAAAAGAGAACATAAGAATAAGAACTATTTAGAATAGATCACATAAGTTATAAGTATAGAATTAAATTATCGAAAGTTTAAATAGTGCTATTATAAAAATTAAACTGTGCACGCTGCTGCTCTTTTTTGACCTATCATTATCATATACAAACTAATTATGGTTTAAATATAGGTTGAACTGTTTTAAATTAATTCTACTTTTTTAACATATTATTATAAATTTTTTAATCTTAAGGGTGATGATGGTGTATTTTGGTAGAGCGCACAAGTCTGTAATGCATGACAAAATAAGAAAGAATTAAAATTTTAAAATATTCAATAACAATTTTTTGACACCATTATCTCATGATATGTATTTCAAGTTTTATATAGTGGATATTCATCAAAAAGAAGTATAAACAGATATAAAACTTAAGAGATAACAGATACTACTTGCTTTTATAGAATCATATATGATATTGAAAACATTGATTAGACGAAATTTGTTTGTAGGTTGTATTCCAAGATTACGAACACATAATTATTTAATTTACCCTATAATAAAAATTAATATTGAAATATCAAATTAATTTTGTATAGTCTAACACGTCTAACCTGACCTTAAGAAATAAATTAAGAAAAGGTATATATTTTCGAATAAAGAATCAATTCTGGGTTAATGACTTATAATTTATAATATAAATATAACGCTTGTAACGTTTCAATAATATAAAAATTAACCTTCGATTTGATTTTACCCTATATTTAAGTACTTTATAATTCAATTTATAATTAATATTTTTTTTAATCCACTTGTTATTACAACAAACTATTCCCGAGTAATTTATAAATGCAAGGATATCTATATTTTATTATACAGCTCATGATTTTTGTTAGTTTGCTTAAATCTGAAACAGTTTCCGATTTTTATAATCAAATTACATATTCTTTTATTCTTAATATGCAGTGCATATACAAATAAAATACATGCTGATAGATATACTTGAAAAACGTAACATAATATGGGAACGCCAATATTATGATCGTATAATTGTTGCAGTAAAGGAGAAAAACGAAAGAAAAATCACGTTACGTAAATAGAAATATCCTATGAATACAAATTTAAAAGGAATTTAACTTTGCATACATTTAAAAATCCTTTCTCTGTGGTAGAGATTTGTTTCATACAAAATTTTCTAGTCGATTTGAAATTTCGGCCAGAAACTATAATCTTATAGAATTTAATGGATACCAGGATAAGTATATGTTCAGGGAGCCCGGCCTTAAAATACATATGGCTAATATCTCAATTTCAAAGTTGATTAACCTTTTATTAGTAAACCGTAACAACGTAAAACTTCTCTCATCACCCCTGGCCATTGTGAACTAGACGCTGAGCACAAAAAGGTGCTTCTGATGTATCTTTAGAGGTCTACCAAATATGTTACTTCCATTAGAAATTAAAAGTTTAATAAGTAATTGGGCCAATATTAGTAATAGGACTGGGAATAAGCACAATTTTTTTCCTAACCATAAAAAGTCCATATTATATACAGGGAATTTTCCATACATTTACCTAGCCATAACAAGTACAGATTATGTACAGGGATTGTTACGGGACATGCGGTTCAAGAACCATGCAATAAGATTAGGACTTGCTCCACTTTTCGTAGGTGTATGGATGAGGAGGAGAAAATGAGAAAAAAACATTTATTATGACATAACAGATTTAGGAAATTTGGTAGCTTCTTTCTATATAGTGAATCTTGAAGACCCAGGTATAAACTGAAGCCTGACATAGCGATTTCATTCAGTATAAAGTGGCATGGGTAGACACGATTTGATAATGGGCTCACTCCTTTCAAAATAACAAACCCACCAGGTTCTTAGATTTGATTAGATAAGCTATAATATCATATCGCTCAATTTAAGACAAGTATATATGCGTCCATAGACCACCCGGACCTCAAGCCTTATTTACAATTATACATACGTTAAAAAAATACATTATTTTGTGATGCATTTCGGTCAAATTCTGATAAAAACTTTAGAATATTTGTATTCCAAATAACTTTTACATAGAATATTTATAGTTATTCTGTGTATATGCTTCCAAATATTCTGCAATATTTCTTTAAAATGGTATATTTTATTATATTTGTGTTTCTTAACAAATAATTACTCAAAAAAACGTACAAAATATACCGTATAGTTTTATATGTAATTACGAAACCAGATTTTATTAAATCTTTCTACATCATCTACAGTGAATAAGTTCAGATTATTTGTTTGGCCGGTAAAATTTTATTATTAGGTATATAGTATATTCGAGTATTATGAACATTTCAATCAGAATCAGAAATTTCGTTTTCCTCATTTGGATCTAGATAAAAATAAAAAAAGCATTAACGCACACTATCTTTATAATAATAACTATAAACTCTTGCAATACAAAAAGTAACCGGTCCATGGCTTAAACATTTTTATCGGTATAGTTTTTTTTTTATTTAGTTTTTTTTTAATTTTTTAAACTTTTCGTTTCATGAATTAAGTTTTCCATTTTATTATTAAAACATATCCAAATTAAATATAAAGTTGGCAGAACTGATACTAAATGACTTATAAAAAAATAAAGAAATCAATATAATTTGAATACTTTTTTGTTGCAAATTTTATTCATTATTATAAAACACTGAAACAAAAAAAAATGATTAAGCCACTATGTATAATAACAGTATACTGTTTTGAGTGACAACTGTCACAAGTCATAAGGAGAAACAATGTAATTTCAAAAGGATTCAAAGACATTTATAGAAATCAGCGCCATACTCTACCGTTTCTTTCTCTTTAGTGCTGAAAAAAGATATAGGTGGTCTGACAGATAAATGTTTTTATCTTTTTAAAATTTTGCAGTTTTTTAAGATAAATAAAGTGTAAATGAAAAAATATTAAAAAGTGCTTTTTAGAAATTTATATGCCTCGACATATGTATACTGTAAAAAACTAATATAAGAAGTTCAATGTTTATTTTTGTATGGGCATTATCTAGATAAGTTATCTTAAAATATAATCTAATAACAAAATTAAACTAAAAGTATTAAATTGATTCCAATAAGCCTAGAATAACTATCTATTACTTTAAATCTGAGCTTGAACTCACTTAATATTTTATCTTTCGCTGCTATGCATTATTTGCGTTTAAATAAATTCGAGTTGATCTATAAACTTTAAATGAGGCCTATTAGTAATAATGCTATGCATTATTTGCGTTTAAATTCGAGTTGATCTATAAACTTTAAATGAGGCCTATTAGTAATAAAATTTAAATAATGATTATATAGGACTATGCGGCAGAAATTTTAGCGGTTGAAGCACTTATGTGACCAATGCGCTTGACTTTTATGTTACGATAATAAATTCTAATAATTTCAACTGTCACTTCACTATCTCAATAATTGGTTATCGATATAAAAACAACCAAGGAATAAAAAAAATAACTATTATTTTTTTTATATGGATTCATAATACAGCGTGCTCGAATATTCACAATCAAAAGAGGCTTGATGCTATACTAATTTTGAATCTATTTGATAAAGAAAAAAAAAACCTAATAGAATATTAATTTAATTTTTGTTGTATTGAGTTTTCGGATTTCAATTTCTTTTAAATCTAAAACCAAACACTTTTCAATATTTATTATTGTGGAAATATATATACGAAGGAATTTAATCACGTCTCGCATATGAAATTCCACTTCAACTGTTTAAAGAAGATGTCACAGTTAAAAGAAGCTTCAGATATATAATTATATTGTGTTTTGGGTGTTTGAATGCCAAAATGCTTGATCACTTTTTTGTCTGATGTTTATAAAAGCAAATTGTTATTTTTTATCTTTTTTTCTTAACTTAAATAGCACATACGAAATTTAAGGAAGTTTTATAATAGGTATAATGTTTAAGCACATTGTCTCGTATTATGGTTTTGCAAAGGCCGCTCTCCGCTTGTCTGATAAATAATACATACCGTCCCGGTTGTAAGAAAAATGTATTAACTCTTATAACCTTTTTTCACAAAAGTTTTATTTTTTTTGTCATATTTAATAAATACTGTATAGAAAATATTTTCGATTCTTTCAAATGAAATGATTCAAACATTTCATAACACGTCACTGGATATAACAAAGAATATAATGGCACCAAAAATACGGAAAAATTAAATTAATAGCGAAAGTGGTGCAAGATATGTTATCCTTATACATTGATGGAATATTAGATTAAGTATTTATAAAAAAATATATTTCGATAAGATTTTAAAGCATTATTTAGGTATACATTTTTTTTGGTTACCAACATATAAATATGATAATTATAGTTGATTCGTGCAGTTATCTGATTATTATAACGTTTAATTCACATTGGTCGTTTCTATTAGTTTTATACATACAGAATTTAAATTTATATTATTAACTAAAACAAAAAACTTCCGAAAATTATCGCATGTAGTGACTTTGCTTATTATATGATACCAAAATGACGATTAAAGCATTAAAGGTAATTTTGTTATCAAAAAGTACTATACCAAAGTAAGTCCTTAAAATGTGTGACTCTATTAATTCGTGTGTGTAATTAACAATAATTGGTGCAGTACGGCGAGTATTGCTAACCAATGCACGCTTATTAATATTTAATGATAAATTGTTAAAGTTACGCCAACATTTAAATGAATCTAGATCATCCTGGAGTGTGTTAGCATTCAAAGTCAAAGTAGATTTTCATGTTATCTGCGCATAGATATACCCAGTTTACAATTCTTAATGGAAGATGTGACGTCATTGATAGAAAAATAAAGAGAAGTGGTCGCAGATGGCACCAGAATTGCCATCAAGGGATCACAAGTTACTGATTGAAATTTAAAGCTGTTCGGAAGTTATGAGGTAATCTATTTAAACAAAAAGTCGAGTAAACCCAATTTCTTTACTTAAAAACATATTACACTTTGAGATAACAGATCAAAAGCCTTACTTAAATCAGTTTAAATAACGTCTGTTTGGTACCCAGCCTCCATAGTATTCAAGAATGAAGAACAAGATTCTACTAAATTGGTAACAGTGGATCTTTTTTTTCATAAAACCATGCTGATTAGGCACTAGTCCAGAGTCCAGAAAGCAATAACTATATTTCCAATCATAAATCTTGAGTTCAAATAATTTAGGAATGCTTGAAAGTTTAGCAATTGGTCTATAGTTACAAACGTCGTTTTTTGAATCTTTATGCACGGAAGTAATCTTTAAAGTACTTTACAATCAGTATCGAGTCATTTGAAGTATGTCCTTTATATAAGTCATAAATTTAGGATATCCTTTTAGAATTAACATATTTACATATTTCAAAAAGATTTAGGATTGGTTTTATTTTGAGAAGCTATAATGAGATAGTCATTATATTTGTTATAAATTTATACATATTTTGGGGATTTTTTGTTCTAATTGGATTTATTCCTGTGTCTTACAAATAACGTAAATATATTTTTAAATGCGGCTATAAATATATAAACAAGTTTAATTTTTATATATATATATACTTTAATGCATGGATTATTACAAATAATTATTTATTTATTTAGATCACCTGAACACCAGCAACAGCAATATCACAGACAAATTTATCATGATGAATATGCTACATCAAAATCAGTTCAAAATTATACACAAAGATCTGCAGGTGGTGGTGCATCACCAATGACACAAAATAGTTCATCACCTCAAATGATATCACATCAATTAACAGGCATATCACATTGTATAATACCATCAACAATTTCATCAGATAGTGGTGGAGGTGGACCAGGAAATTCACCTAGTTCAATGCTAGTATCACCTTTAATGTTGTCACGTTCACCACTATTAAATTCAAAGTCACCTCTGGTATCACATTCACCATCTACTTCTGAATATTCTCCATATACAAATCTTATGCCACATACATCATCAATAGATGAGAGTGCTAATAATCTATCATGGAATTATGGATATCAAAATGAATTTTGTCCATCAAATTATAGTGCAATTCAAAGACAAACATTCGGTACATGTGGTAAAATTAATGCAAGTGCTAATTCAATAAAAATCGCAAAAGAAACAAGAATTCGAAGACCTATGAATGCATTTATGGTTTGGGCAAAAGTTGAAAGAAAAAAACTTGCCGATGAAAATCCTGATTTACATAATGCCGACTTGAGCAAAATGCTTGGTAAGTTTAAACTTTTTATATAAATATTCAGTAAAAAAAAATATTTGCATATAAAGATTCTTAATTTATTTATTTTATATTTTTCTCACACACAATATTACAGTGATTATTTTATTAAAATTGTGGTAACTGAAGTTTACCAATCATGTTCTGGGATTTATTTCCTTTCGTTAAATTTCTCTTCGAGAAATGGAATTATTCGTTTTTCATTTTAAAAACTGGTTTTTATTATATTAATCTATTCTTATCTCTTTCATACGGTTGATTAAATATTTCTCATTCTCTTGCATAAAATACAAAACTCCGCCCAAATTACTGATTGGTTAATTTTTTTTTAAATACCTTTCAGTTTTTTTATTGAAGTGTAAAATATCTGAATTGGATACCTATAAAAATAAGAAAATGCAATTTAGTTTTCCACAAAATCAGCTATTATTTGTAAACTTCAGCACGAAGGAATTGGTTTTATAATTTTTTTTTATATTTAATTGATTCTTCAATTCCACAATTCGTTATACGAATACTATCGTTTATTAATTATTACCATTTATTCTGTTATGGATTATAGATACATCAATATTGGCTTAAAGATTTTAATATAATTTAACAGAAGAAATATACTTTTAAATACTAGTGTCTAATTGTTTTGATCTGTTTTTTTTTCATAATACTATACAGAAATATTGATAATACATTAGTATATAAGAATTATTTAAATTTTCAGTATTTTCATTTATTCTGAAGAAATTTGGCTAGGATTTCCATACTCGGTTTAGCTAATTAATTCTCAACCAAAATGATATTCTAAAATATTTTTGTGTCAGCTTTTTTTTCGGAAAACGAAATTCTCAATACCATAAATCTCTAATTAAAAAATAAAAAAGTTTAAAAAATGAAAATATTTCCTTTTTTTACAGATACTGAGTCCAAAGGCATAAAGATTATAAAATATCTTGTGATATTTAAGATATTTTTTTTTTATTTCCCTTGTAATTTTTGTATTATTATCTTTCTTACTGATTGTTATTCATCCAATTCATTATTATGCTCATCAAAGTAATATTTCCAAATTATACTATACTTCTTTCAATTTAATTATTACTCTGAACTAAAAATTTGGAGCAAATAAAGGTTTCATGACATTTTTATTACAATTTGGACATATATATATATCAAAATTAACCAAATAAAAAACAGACTAGATAGAAATTATAAAATTTTAATCTGACATTTAATTAATTTAAATTATAACTTTCCCCTTAAATTGTAAACATTATTTATTTTATTTTGGTAATTGCAGACACCTTTTAAATAAATTTTGAAATTTTTTGACAGGCATATTCGACGCTGCTGTCTTTTCAGTTCCTGTTTTTGGAATTTTTAACGTTGCCCGCTGTTTTCTTCTAGCAACACTAAACGATGCAAATCTTTAATTACTGCTCTTCTTTTTGCAGATTGACCGCCCCTGGATTTTTTCTCTGCAAATCTGCTTCTGGTGTCTGTTTGGATTTTGATATCCTTTCCCTCTATTGTCTATTCCTCTATCGTTATGGGTTTTGGTCCAGCCTTCGTTATGGGTTTTGGTCCAAATTTATTATTGACCATACTTTGTCGCTCATCTGTATAAAAAAAATTGCGTGAAATTCTTAAAATAAAATAATTGAGCCTTAAAAATAATGCTCCTCAGTTTTACCTTAGGCAACCTCCAACCTGTGTGTAAAGCTTTTTTTAAAAAAAATATAGAATTTCTTCCAAAGTTCCTCTACCGTATATATATGTATATATATATATATATATATATATATATATATATATATATATATATATATATATATATATTCAAATTTGAAGAATGAAATTATTATTTATGGAAATTGCTAAAATCTATACCAAAGGTTTCTAAAATCTAATGTAAATTTTGAATATCCAGATTTAGATATTTTCAAACTGAATATATTTATATTGGAGATAGAAAGCTGAAAAAATTGATTAATTACTTTTTCAAATATAATTTTTTTTTTTTTATATTAATATTGATCATCATTTCAAAGTGAGAAATTAATTGTGGAAGAATTTGAACAACGACAAATAAAAAAGTTTAAAAATAAAGTTTCTTATTTTTATAGTAACTTTTCAAGCAACATAAATAAATGTTCAAGAAATAGAAAGCACAATCCATCATAAGAAACGTTATACCAACAAAAAACCAGTGAAAACCAGTGATATATAGAAAAAGGAAATAAAACAAATACAAAATTGTAACAAATTGGGCTATACGTGTTTTACAAATTTATTTTCCCACATTATATAGTTGCAAAATATAACAATGTGATTTGGAACCTCCAGTGAAAATGTATATTGCCGACAACAAAATGTCTCACTTCATTCATAATTTTCATTACTATCCGTGAATATGTAAACAGGTAAAGTGTTGTTTGAAGAATTGTTTTACACATAATTGAAAGGATATAAAGAAGAGGGTAGCACAAAATTCATAATTTTATATATATTAAAGGGAACCAATAACGTGTAAAATTTCAGATCTCTTTACACCATAAGGATTGTCTTACGCAAATTGATAGGAATCCAAAAAACTTATACCGACTTCAAATTGTAAGGGCATAAACAAACTAAGATCTTGAAGCAATGCAGTTTATTTATGATATATTATAAATATCAACATTCGAAAATACGTAAAGAAATATTGATTTGAACAAAATCAATTTAACTTTTCGATCACCATATACACTTCATTGTCATTCCATTCCATAATGATTCATTAGTTTTATCTTTATGTATAATAATTATATATGTTTTTGAAATATACATAAGTCTTATATGATTATAGGATTAAATATATAATTTATTTCATAAATTTGATGAAAACTATAGAAATTTTCAAAAAATCGCTTAAAACTCTTAAAAATTATAATTATTTTCGCAATATGCTTGCGTATTAATTTGTTGATATAAAATCATTTATGATTCACGTATAAAATTAAAATAACACTGGAACTGGTATTCAAATACATACGATGTATATAAAATAATTTGTTAAATATTTAGTTGTTCTGCTTAAATGAACTTTAGGGAGTCACTTCCTGTTAATAGTTATGGGTTACTTAAATTTAGTTCAAACTAAATATAATGCTCTGAAATAACTATAGAAACTTTTTAAATAATAAAATACATGTGATTAATATAAAAACCTTGAAGAATTATTTCAGGCCATCATAAGTATAAAAAAAAGTGGCTAATATAGCCAGAAAAAAAGATTATTGTATGGGAACATATTGAAATCACTCACAAATTTATTAAAAAAAAAAACATTTTATGATTTACGGACACATAGTATTATAATATTTACAAATTACTAATTAGCAATCGAGTATCTAATCATCATCAACCGCAGATACAAAAAATAAAACAGATTTTAATAGATTAGATTAGACACTAACTGCTTAATACAAGCAGTTAAATAAAATAAAAATAAATACATAAAATTTAAAGCAACAAAACTTTAAAATTTGATTTAACAGGCTACCACTTACATCGAGGTGAATAGTTCTGAAAAGAAATGCTACTTCCCTACATTTTATGTAATGTATGTTGGATAAGTTTTTTCAAAATTAATAAGCAGTTTTTCTTATTAGAATTCGTAATTGATAATTTTGAATTTATAAACAACCAATTTCGTTTTGTTTATACTTTTTAGTAAATCTATTTTTTTTTAAATTAGTTGAATTATGTATCTAATTATAATTCACAAAAAGAGTTCAACAATTATTCAAAATTTGGAAATAACATAGTTATTTATTGATAACTAGTACTTAGTTATATAAAATATATATATACACAAATTTTAATAATAGAATTTATCTTGTTATAAAAAGAAGTTTAATAACATAAGGATCATACAATTCACGAGACTGATGTTAAACAAAGTGTAATAAAGAATTAGCTTTTTTCGGTATTATATTAATATGTTCAACAAAACAAAGTTTTGAATCAAGACAAATCCCAAGATCAATTCAATTGAAGAACTTGTTCGTTTAAGATTTGTTAAGTCAATTTATAATTATTATACTTAGTTTAGTTCATAGCAAAACGTTTATCAATATTTAAGAATAAGTGATTATAATAGCACCAGTTATAAAACTCATCTAAATCGGATTGCAATTCAATAAAGTCAGAAATAGACTTTACTACTTAAAACTGAATTAAATATGTATAAGTTTTTGAAATTTTTTGGTAAATATAAATGAAGTATTTTCTGTAATTTTTATACATATTATTTATCATTTTTTTATTTACTGATATTTTCGGTTTTTGGAGTTTCATTACTTATATATATGACACATATGGATAAATTTATTTATTTCAGTTAATTCTGGCCATATTGAAAATTCAAAGCACGTTAATACATCTTCCTGACCGAAGCGTGTCTCAATCTTGCATAAGTGTTGTAATTATTTTATATTATAATTTTACCTGACCTTATAGCTGAATATTTAAATAAATTTAATAAAGAATTGTATTTGTTTCGAATTTGTTCTTATGCATTGTATGTATATACAAAACGGTGGTCGTTGTTATAAGTGAATTTATAAAAACAAATAGAATAATTATATATACATATATATATATATTTATATGTTGTCTTCAAACATAAATTAAATATGTAGTTGGCGTATCGTAATGTTGTGCTGCAAAGTTGTTATTTTTTTATGTTAATCGTGCAATATGCATCATGTTGTTTATAACCGCTATATTCATTTTATATTATTAAAAAACCACAATAAACGTTCAATACCAAAATTATAAAATATGTAAAAATTTATATGAGTGAGTCAAAAATACAATTATAAGTAAGGTGCCGGTATTATAAACAGAGCGATAGAATACAAAATTTCAAACACTTTACGGCATTCTCATATGTTTTTTTATAAATATATATATATATAAATATTCTTGTATGTATATTTAAATCAGTGAACCATGCATATATATATATGTACGTCATCTAAAAATTTATGCATGGCTCACTGATTAATTTTTTATAATTAGTATTCAATAAGATTATTATGATTGAACGCTTGCGCACGCGTTTTAAATAATATTTGTAATAAAAATTTTAAATTCGTAAATTCAATTTTCGAAATTTTACTGACAAAAGTTTAGCTTTATAAGCATTATAAATATTTGAATAATGGCATAGTGTATAATAGTATACTACGCGAAATATTGAAAGTTTGTGAACTTCTTCAAGGTGTTTATTTAAAAAAGAAATAAGAAAATTACCATTTAGGATTTAGGTTGGGCTGAGTTGAAGACTCTTAAATATATCTAACGCCACACAAGTTAATATTAGGTGTCACCTGACTCTGATTAAGGTTTTTTTTTCGTATCATAATGTATATATGATAAATTTTTTTGTTTTGGATTTCAAATTTTCTTAAGTTTTTTGGAAAATACTTTTAAAATTATTAAGATGTCAAGTATATCGCCATATCAGAAAACTTCAAAAGGCTATATAAATTTTCAGAAAAACTTATATATTTATTACATATCTTTAAATATGTAGAATGTTTTCTATTGGTTTTGGTTATTAGGGTTTTTATTACCGTGCATATATTTACTTTATAATTATAATTCGTAAGTACCCACGTAAAACCTGGTTAAAAAAATATTGTTGATTAATAAAATTTTGTTCTATAAGCATAGCTCTTAATTACACACTAGGCGCAGTTGCTAAAAGTAGTTAATTCGGCGGATGAAGAAAAAATAAAGATATGAATAACATTACTTCCAAATTAGTTTCAATTATTTTAACAAACTGTATTTTACATGACCATATCTGCTTTTGAATTTAAATATCCTTATTATAAATAATAATATTATCTTTTAAAACTATTTAATGAAAGTGTTTGATATTTTGTTTGCGAAATATTTGATAATTTTTACGTGAATAAAATAATATGTATATAAAATGTAAATAATAAATATGTATATAAAATATATATGTACATATGTATAATGGATTAATGGATATCAAAACACAAAACTAAATTTGCATTTGATTAATTTATATATGTATAGTCAAATATGTATTCTATACTTTTCGAAAATCTTTATAAACTTGTCATAAACTTGTAGCTGTAGGGATGGTTAACAAAATCCTCTACTCTGCGTATGATGGCTTGTTGTACCATAGAGCATATCACCAATTCATTCTATCTAAGTCTATTCTAGGTAGATAGTCTCACCTGTCGGCCTTATCCATTGCAGTCAAGTGTTTAAGTGTTTAAATCTTTTATATCTTACCGCAGGGTATAGTAACAAAGGATGTCCTATAGAGATTTAAAATTTTATATATATGTACATTAACCAATTTCTAAAATATCGCTTTCAAAAAGAAATTGCTGATCTAGTGATGATGATGACTGACTATTTGCATATATACCACAAAATAAGAATGATACTCACGCCAGAATAGCATTAACATCTATGATCTATGCAATTCATTTTATATTCTCTCTCAGTCGTATTTAGTAAGTACAATTATTAATAATATATATTTTTCCCTTTATTACTCCGCCTGGGAGCATAGGCATAGGGCTTCCACTTTACTCGGTTAGTTGCTGCTGTTCTTACACTTCCATGTGCTGAGATTACATTTTCCTAGTTCTGGGAGTACCGATCGCGTCCAGGTGTTCTTTGGGATGACCTCTTGATCTTTTTCTTTGAGGATTCAACGCAATTCTAGTAATGTTGTCGGCTTTTTTCCTGATAGTATGTCCGATTCACTTCCATTTGCGTCTCTTAATGTGTTTCACAATCGGTTCCTCTCTTGTAGTTTTTAACAGATTCATGTTGCTGATGGTGTTTGGCCAGAATATTCCACATATGGTGGTACGGAGACATTTGTTGATAAATACCTGCAATTTGTATATGATGTTCGAAATTAGCCAGGTTTCACTACCATACGTCAGTATTGATTTGATATTTGAGTTGAATATTCTAAGTCTGTTATCAACATCTGCTTCTGCTCTTGTTGTTGTTATTATACTGCCTAGGGAGAGGAGTCCTGGTTAAACTCCTGTATTTGTAGTGAAAGAGTCACTGATGTTTCCATTGTGTAGTACCGCGAGATCGTATGTATACATTGCTTTGATAATGTTGATTAATTATTTACATATAAAGTTTTCGAAATGACATCAAATTTGGTATGCTTTTCAGGAAAAAAATATTGTTCCGTTCAAATTAGCGTATTTTTTAGATAAAATGGTTTAGTCTTTAGTGGATTTAAATATAGATAGTTGGACATTTTATTAATTTATATAGTAAAAATACTAAAAGAGTAAAACTATTTACATAATAAAAATGCTTTTATTAACATTAATTACAAATTTTTTAATAATGTTATATATCTGACGATATCATAGTTCCTTATAAAAGACTTATTATTATATAGTTACGACGTTCATATTATTAGGAAGCAAATCCCACTCAGTTTGAAATCATTAACCCTTTAAATAATTTATACATATATTGTGCAAAAATTTCCCAAGATAATTTATATATATCATACGGTAAAAATAAGTTATCGTCATATGAAACAAAATATAATTTAACATAACTTTGGTTTTCATACCTACACTACATATATATATATATTATATATATATAAATATATCCATATAATAAATAAACTTTGGTTTCATGTCAGCTTTATTACTTTAAGGTTCACTTTGAGCTAAAAAAAAACACGCTATTCAATTGTGCTTCGAATATGTTGAAATTTTCCCACCAAAAATCTCCCACAATATAATTTTTTTTTTTCATCCAGTTTTATGTTATAAAGAGGGAGAAATTTCTAATTAACATGTAGCATTACATCTAAAATTATGAATTCATAAAAAATATCTTTTTAAATAAAATTTTGATTTATGCAAAATAAAAAAAGAAAGAATTAAAAAAACATAATTACCAATTTAATTTATATATATTAATTTAATGTTTATATATGTATGTATATATATTTAATGTTGAATTTCTAAGATAAAAATTCTAATTATCCCTTAAGCAACAGAGTATTTATTATTAATATGAACGGTATTGAAAGATAGAACAGAACCAAATTAAAAAATAATTTCGTTACATAAATCAGTATTTTAATAAATTAAAGATTAATACTTTATTTAATTGTGTTGTGTAAGGTATTTTGCTAATATAAATATTATGTGTTTTGAGTGAAGGAGATAGTTCACAAATTATACATTAAATTATAATGGTGTTATTATTATCATTCCACTTGACAGCATAACTGCGCAATTATAGTGAATTTTGTTACATTTTTTTGTAATTAAGTAGAGGTATGTCAGAAAAGTAAATTATTAATAATAATTTAAAACATCAAATAAGCTACTGACCCATGGTAGACCAAAATCGAACATTTTAAAATAGCGCCTCGGTTAAAACTTCTGGAATACAATGGGTGTTTTGTTTTGCTTAGCCTTAGATAGAACTTACGAAAGCGTTATCTATCAAACGAGCTAACATACTTATAAAGAACAAAAACCACTATTTGTTCTGGATGACTTTTTAACATTTATGATCAGTATATTCTGGCAAATCATAATGAAAATGAATAGACATACGCTTGAATAACGTTACCAAATTAACCAAAATTATTTTGAAAATCAGTCCTCGATTCGCGCAACTTATAGACTACAAATTGTGTTCAGCGGTGAGGCTCAACACGTTTGGATTAACGGGTTTGTTAATAAGCAAAAAATTCGTATATGGAGTGAGAACAATCCACAAGATATAGTTCACAAATATTACATCCAGAAAAATGCACCGTTTCGTGTGGTTTACTCCCAATAGATAACGTGACTATAATTTATGTGCTAAATTTCATTCAGAATTTTTCTTTTTTATGCCGAAAATAAAGTCGTTACAAATAATTTTTGTCAAAAGCTTAATTAACAGACAGTAAACCGACAATCCATGATAGCGAAATATAACCATTTTTATGTAGAATACTACTTTTACTAATTATAAACGTTACTTTCTCGAAAGTGTTAAAGTTTAAAGTATCTAATAAATAACATATGAAAGTTTTTAGGAAACATTGATTTATAATAATTTAATAAAATAAATAAAAGAGTGATGTAATTATAATAAAATATGATCGAAACTTAAATATTCTGACCCCATTAATAAATACTAAAGGTCACTGTTTAAAAGATCTCCACCAAAAAATTTCTTAGATTGTACATACCTTAAAATGTAATACCAAAAAAGTATATGAATTAATCTTTAAAATACCTACATTGACAATGAAAAGTTTATACCCTTAACTTAAACTGATCTGTATAATTGCAATTGAAGTATTAATATATGGTAAGTGAGCTGCCTGTTGCTATATAATGAATGCATTTCTTGCTCAACATGTAAAAGATTTTTTATTTTTATTAGTGGCTATTCCCATAGTTGATGAAAAACTTTAAAGTAATAAGAATATTAAGAAAAAATCCGTCCTTTTAGTATGAAATTTGTATCCTTTTAGTCGTTTTAGTCCTTATTAGAAATCTTTCGTATTTGAATAAATAAATCGCTAAATCATGTAGGTGTGTATAAAGTTCTGTTAAAAGAGTATAGTATGTATAAGGAGTTATGAAATAATTATGTAATGTTGTGACGGAGGATGTGTATATTACTCAAATTAATATTTTTTTATGTTTATGATGATATAGTGATTTGAGATTCCAAATATGCAAATATACTTGTGAGCTTTCAAAAATGCAAAAAAAAAGGTGTATAAAATACATGTTATCTGGTACACCGATTTAAAATTGTGTACACATTTTTAAAATAATATGTTCCTATTTTTTACAAACTCCGAATTTTGGGCTACCCCTGGGTTTTTTTTTTGTTATGCTTCGTTGATTTTGTTTTTAAATATTAAAACATTGTGGGAAAAAGTTCACACAATATCTTAAATATATTGCACATTTTCATACAAGTTGCCCTTAAAAATATATTAACTTCTAGAAAAACAATAATCTTGCCACATAAATTTTATGCAGTTATATCACATAATTTTTTCCATGTATAATGTTGTACAATTTCCGTTATTCCAAAATAAATATTTATATGCTATGTGTAATTATTTCTACATACCCTCTATTATGTATATCTATATATAGGTTAGGTATAATATGTTAAATTATTAATATTTCTTTGTTACCAGTAGAGAATTGGTTGAGATTTCTGACGAAAATTAATTGGATTAATCTGTATATGATTAACTTTATATCTTTTTTTATTTTATAATATGGAATTAATAATATCCGTGTTTTTATTTGACGATCGCTTTTTATTAACCAATAAGAAGTATAAATATTAAATTTTACTTTCAAAGAACCTGACAAATGTTATAAATCTCATAAAATGCTCCTATTATCTTTTTATGACACTGCGGAACTCGCACCAGCATAAATTTTAATGTAACATTTTATTAATCATCTGATACTCAGACAGAAATAAGACATAACACTATGCGAGTATATATTTTATGTTTAAAATAATTAACTTGCCCAGCTCTTGGCAGACAGGTGTGTTACATACATTCCATTTTTTTTTTGATATACATCCTATAATACCGAAATTTTTAAAAATATTATTTGTTTCTATTAACATATTTACGCAAATTTTCAAAATTTATATTTCGGGAAAACCAGTTTTAAAAATAAACAAACCCTTTTTTATTATTATTAAATTCTGAAAATATATAATTTTAATATAATTATACAGATTTAGTATACATAACGTATAACATTCTGAAATCACATATAATATTACTTATTATATTAATTCGGTGATATACTTATATATGTAAATGATGTCTTACAAATATTGTGAACCGGTTGCTGCAGTTGGTCTTGGTATAGGAGACAGTGAATAATTTCCGACTGTGGAATCAAAATTTCCTTAATCTTATTTATATTTATTTGCGAAACAGAGGACTCCAATTTACTATACAAATTTATTCTTTATATTTTCTTAAAATTACACAATTTTCGAATTTTTTTAAATAAGTTTATTCGTTGTTATATGAAATTTTGAATTCCAATGGCGAGTATGTAAGCAATTATGAGAATTTTATATAATTACCTATCTAACACTTCGTCCTACACAGAAAATGATCTCTATTTTATTTATAAATTTTTTAATATGTAGTTAAATATGAAACATATGCTACATTTTTTTATTGTATAATATGTATTAAGCAATATAGTAATTTATTTTAAATGTATTTTCAGGGAAAAAATGGCGCTCATTAACACCTCAAGACCGTAGACCTTTTGTTGAAGAAGCTGAAAGATTAAGAGTTATTCATATGACCGATCATCCTAATTATAAATATAGACCACGACGCAGAAAGCATACTAAACCGAGAAGCTTACAAAACAGCTCTATAGCTGCACAAACAAATTCGGAAGTACAACAACAACAACAACAGCAACAGCAACACCAATCCAGTATAAATATTCAAACATCTAGTAATATCTCTCGGACAGATATGTTATATGATAATGAATCCGGAAATAGATTGAGTCCTTACAATTATAGTAATTATTACACTATGAAAAATAATTTAATGCATACACCTGAATCCAGTCCAACTCTCAGCCCAGAACCATCAAAATGTAATGATATTGTACATGATTTACCTGCACTACCAACACCTGAAATGAGTCCATTAGAAATAGAAAAAGATAATTACACAGTAGGTGATAAAATTGCAATAGGAACATTTATTGATTATAGTCATTTAAAGTCTGGTGAAAAAGTTCAACTCAACTACAGTACAAACTATAAACCTGCAGATATTAATTATTATGAAAAAGAACAGAATAATGCATTCAGTGCAAGCAATCGCGATAAATATAGAAATGCAGAAAATAATTCATATCTTTATGAAAACAGTGATTACAATAATGGCAATGAAAAACGTAATTACTTAAATTCTTCTACACCATCGGCAACAACAATTGTGGCCGGTAAGGGTATGTATGTGACATGTAGTAGTCGCGGTATATTGGATCAAGGACATATAGTTCGAGGTACTTATTACCCACCCCTTCCAACACCACAAGACAATCAAAATTTAGGAATAATTAGTTTACCACCTTCCAATTTACAATTTTCTCAACAAATAAATGTAAACACATCTACATCGAATAACTCTATTGACGCATCAGGTAAAGAAAATTGTCGAAATGGTGGATATCCTAATATTCATAATCGTAGCAGTCAAAATATTAATAATATTTCGGAGAATAACTATTATATTCAAACAGCAAATGTAACTACACCAGTCGCGACATATCCATATTTATATACAAATTACCAACCACATCATATAATGCCACCATCAGTTGCACACGAAGTCGATCAAAATCTTGATAAATATCTTAAATATCCTGATTCCAATCATAATTTTAATGAATATGAATTTCATAATCATACTCATGTAACTAATACACACCACCAGCCATCAGCTACAATATATTCAACACCATCACCTAGTCTACATTATACTAATGTACATCATCAGGACTATTATCAATTATATCATCATGGTAATGGAGCTATTAATAGTAACAATAATACGACAGTTCAACAACCATCACAAATTGAGAAAAATGATGGTATGATTAGTGGGCAAACAAATTCGCCTAATTTTTGTCCAAATATTATTGGGTATGATAATTCAGAAACTATGAAAGATGATGAAATCAGTAATATTTTAGCTGGTGTCCGTAAAACATGTTATAGTACCTAAATTAGTTAATAAAATTGATTTAGTTAATAAAATTGATAAAGTCATACTCAGAGTAATATATTTTAAGGTATTAAATTGGTTGAATGATGGGCATAGAAAAATAATAAGTGCTTTTAATAAAATATTTTAATATTTTTATAAATGATTTACTCAGTGGTCCCAACGTTATTTTAACACATTTTGCCGAAATGTAAATAAATCGAATTAGTTACATGATGTAATTTACATTATACTGAAATATGAACTTGTATTATATTTGTTATAGAAACTATACACATTTCACTTTTTATAATAATTGAGTGAATAAATCAATAGAAAATTTAATTATATACAAGAATTTTTTTATTATTTAGAAGCATTATGTAAATATTGTAAAATGTGTTTTTATTTTTATTAACTGCCTAATATATTCCAGCAGCACCTATATAAACCATAGTAAAACTTAGTATATTGAGTTTGATGTACAGGATAATCCACATCAGAAACTTAAACTTTGTAGTGCCCGGTCAATCCACATAAACTTATATTAAAAAACTGTATTATAAAAAAAATATGTATATAATATATACATATACATATATAGTTTCAATTTTGCAAACACGACAAAAAAAATATTGATATCTTTGGTATATGCTGGTTCTATTCAGAAAATAGCATTCGTCAAGCTGGTAATATTTCAATTACTTTTGAAGTACTTTAGCTTTTAAGAACTCTATATTTAGTTTTGAAAGAGTATTTTTTTTATTAAAAATTGATTCTTTAAAAACCATCAATAAAAAAATGAGAGTCAACACTTTTGTAGCTTTAATCTTTAAATTATATTGGCTATACCTAATAATTAATTAATAACAAAACAGGTAAGAGTGAAGCTATATACATAATTCTCGTGTTTGTATCGTTGGAAATGCTAAATCAATTTACTTTCATAGAGAATATTAATTTTTCAGCAATTATTATTGAAAGAATTTTTCCAATTAAGATTCGATATTATTACTGACTTTATTATTTCACTATATTACTACCTTCTTATACTATTTAAAGTCAATCGTCACAAGGAATTAATTATTTTGTTAGCCTGTTCTCTCAACCGAAAATTCTACTCTTCCATGAATTGATGACTTACGGCACTACAGATGAGCAACAGTAAACAAAATAAGCCAGAATATTTTGTGCTTAAAAATAGTTTAAAATATTTTTGTAAATATACAAGTTTCTTCTCATTAAAATAGTTTATCTATAACAAAAATATTTTACTTCATATTACTAAAATATATGAATATACAACGTTTCCTTGTCCATGAAACAATCATGCGGGAAGATCAGACTAAAGAAATCAGTCAAGCGATCACCCACTCAAGAAAATATCCGACATTTTAAAAAAAAAACTATCAGAAAATGCCACTTTTCAACCAAAAAATGTATGTATATATAAGATGTAATAAAAAAAAATTTATGTGTGAATAATTTCCACGAATATTTTCTCCCATAATGTTAAATAAAAATGTTATAATTTGTAACTAATATTAACTCTTATTTCTTTGTTATAAAACATTCAAAACATTTTTGAACGACCTGAATTGAGCCAAGTAAGTTAGTGTTAAAATATACTCTGCGTATGTGAATTTGAAAAATTTGAAAAAATTTATGATTTAAATTGAACTTTTTCCGGACAATATTTAAAGATAAAAGGATACAAACATTATGCGTTAATATAATATTAAATTAAATATAAGTTTTACGAATCTTTAAAAATGGATCCAAACCATCTAAACTAAAAAACAAAAATTGGTAAAAACGTAACCAGTAATATTTTTTTAAATTTAATCTCACTCATTTAGTTTTCTGATATTTAGTATTCTGGATCTTTTTATCATCAATATAAAAAAATTATCCGAACCTCAGTACCCATTTACAGTATTGGTCATTTTTAAATAATTGGGAAAATTAAATACATATGTATGTACATAATATATATACAGATTTTTATAACTAAAACCATTTATAAACATTTGTAATTGTAGCAACGTTACCCCCTATTCTCGATAGTTTTGTGAACGTGTTTAATTAATACATACTTTGGCACAATGACGGGCTGAACACTATTAAAAACAAGTTGCGATAATTTTTAACTATTTTTATACTTTTGAACTTGGATGAACATAATTGAGATAGTTTAATTAAAGTCTTGAGATCTTGAGTTCAATTCCCAGACCGAGACATTGATACCAGTCTATAATTTGACTCAGTTTTAAATAAGTATATACATATATTAGTAATTAAATATATACCAGTATGAAATCAGGGCCGGATAAACCATGGGTGCAATGGATCCGCCAACCCAGCGCTAAAATTCTAAACAAGTACGGTAGACAAAGAGTGCTTTTTCATTTAAATTCGAACGCCTTTTCATTTTTAAGGCACATTTTTAGGCTTTCGATATACGATTATGTATAAATATGCATGCGTCTAATTTTTTTTTAATATATGCACTATGCACATAGATACAGATAGAGGTATC
This sequence comes from Rhamphomyia laevipes, assembly GCA_963920725.1. Lineage (NCBI taxonomy): Eukaryota > Metazoa > Arthropoda > Insecta > Diptera > Empididae > Rhamphomyia > Rhamphomyia laevipes. The sequence goes on along the minus strand of OY987259.1, from coordinate 25,408,035 downwards.
TATAGATTTAAATAGTTTAAGGAGTGCTCCACCTTCGCTGGCCTTTCATCTACATTTCATATTAACAAATAATAACTCTAACATTTTTATTTATGTAATTACATTTAACAGTCAAGATTTAAACTAAACACGCAGTTCACTTGATTTTAGTTATTCTTATTTTTCTTTGTTGTCAACGAAGGAAATAATTTGAAATGTATCAAATATTCCACCCCATTTGTTTAATTATCTTGCTACTTGCTAATGCTATGTAATTAGAAAGAGTGCAATCCATTAGAATGAGTGAAAAATATACTTGTTAATTTATTGAAAAATATCTAAATTTAATATACTTGATTCAAGAGTTATATGTATTTTTTTCGAAATCTACTATTTGATGTTCTTAAGAAACGCGTAAAAAAGCTTAATTTAAAGCCAGTTTGTGAAACTCGCTGGGAAAGCCGAATATCAGCTATTACGCCGCTTAGATTTCAAATCGAAGAGATTTATGTTGAAGTAATAAATGAAGTAAAAACTTGAATGTAATCAATTTAATATACGTATTATACATAATTACATAACAGGTAACAGTATTTTTTATCAAATTTTTTGTACTATATTTGAATATTGGGAACATATTTAAGTATAATATTTTTTTTTGTTACAAGTGATACATACATATACGTACCATCTGAAAGGTACTACATTCTACATTTTTTATATTTCATTATATTCTATTTTTATTGATTAATGAAGGCAACGCGCCTCAACTTTATACTTTACCAATACGCAATACCACTGATAGATATTATTAATACATATACATATATAATTTAATTAAAAAAAAAGGATTTGTCATTTTCTTGCACTTTTGCATATGAACAGGTACGCAGTTGTTGAGTAGAGGAATGAGATGAGAATAAAACATTGTTGAAAGATAGGAGTAGAGATTTCGCTAATTTATAATTTTTGTTATTGTGTTTGATCTGAAGCAGCCTATACAAGTTCAAACTTGTTGTACAAGATACCTTTTACTCCACTCACTCATCAATTTTACTAATTAAAATTCATAGCAATAAATAGGACGTGCTGCTGAGTATTTTAATTATCGATACTATAACCGACATTACTCCGATCACCTTTTTTAAAGAGCCGAAGAACTTCAGCTGATTTTAATGTACTTGGAAAAATACCTAAATTCATATTTTATGTCGTGAGAGGACATCAACAATATTTAGGCTGATTTTTTTTACAGCTGAAACACCATTTTCTGTACATAAATTTGAATTTTTTACAGACATAGTTATCTTATGCATTTCAGAATTAATTTTTAGGTAATATATAATAATAACTGAGTAGATTATATGCGGGATCATGCACCATTATTTTATAATAAATCGTCAATTACTGAAATCTTCTGGTTCTTTATATTTTCTATTCTATGATGCCAACCGTTTTATTCTCATCGCATACCTCTACTCAACAACAACTGCGGACCTGTTTAAATTTAGCTATTCAGCAGCGTAATGAAATTTCATTGCGCGCGCAAATTTTATTTTTTTATTGATAAATCGCGGAGTTTTAGAATTTTTTCTGCTCGGTGGCTGTGCTCCTAGATAAGTTTACTTTATACTGAACAAATTATATTTTTCGGTTTAAAATTAATTGTATAATTCATATCAATGGTAAAATGTAAATTTCATACTTTAATTAAAGAATATACAGTTTTTCTCCAGTTCTAATTATTATTAATAAGTTTTTTTTTTTGTATCTGGAAATGAATTCAGCGAAGCTTATTTTGCAAAATTCGAAATATATGTTAAAGTTAGGTTATGACAGTTTTCGAGATCATAAGTTAAGTAAACTATGTTTTTTTATTCATATTCCCGCTTTTATAATACGAAATATTTTGCATTGATATTACCTATATTAAAAGTTTTCGTAAAGCTTTTAAAAAGGATTTTTATTTAATTATTTTCTAGTAAATTAATTATAATGTGTTTTTAAAAAAAATCGATGCAGTTTTTCTAAACTAATTAGCTTATATTATATATACTTATATATTTTAAAAGTGTTCATTTTGAATAATGCCGATTAATTTCAGTTTATTAAATAATATGTTTAAAAAGGCGTAATGCTAATGCTAAGTGGTATAATAAAAATAATTTAATTAAAAGTTTATTTTGTAATTTTCGCTGTTAAATTTAAAACAATAATAACAGTGATTAATAATTAGATAAGAAATTGCACAGATTATTATGAATTGACTGATTTCAAATAGAACATCAAAGGTAAGACTTTTTTAGTTTTAAATATATATAATTAAGTATATGTATTTAGTTTAATTTTAAATTATTGCAATTTTGAGTATCTGAAATAATTAAACACTTTATTCTTCCTTACAAAAAAATAAATAGGACTAAGTAAGATTCAGATTAGGGTTATATATATTTTATCCTTACGAGTAAGATTTTATCGTAAACCAAATATACATGATAATCATGCGATATCCAATTGTAATCATTAAATTATATTAGTTTTTTGTTCAAAAAATTATATATAGATGAATTTGTAGTATCGTAGTATCACTAATTGTGCAACAAATATATAAATTTTATAAATACATACGCTACTTTTGTAGTTGGAGTTGAAAAGTTGCCAGATATAGAAATTGCTAACTTCTCATAAAGGTTTATGGTATGGCATATAATTATAATTATATAGAATATTTGAGATATTATTAGGTATGCAAGTATTCTAATTTAATTTTGCATTATATTGTGTATATAAAAATACTGATAAATATTATCCATCATTCGTTTACAATATTTGAATCACAATTTCATATAAAAAACGAGCCACGAACTTTAATAATGGTATGTAATTTTCTAAATTTATAATTTGTATTAAAATTCATTTCGTCTAAGGATTTTGAATGTGAGTCTTCAACTACAAGTAATCAAAAAACTAATGAAAATTTTACACTTCAAGAATTACGAGACAAAGGTAAAATTTTTGTACAGAATGAAAATTATATCGACGCACTGGAGCTGTATACTAAAGCTATTGATATGGATCCCAATGATGCAACTCTATATAGTAATCGTTCATTTGTTTACCTAAAATTAAAACAGTATTTTTTTGCTATAAAAGATGCCGACACAGCAATAGGATTAGATATCTACTGGGCTAAAGCACATTTTAGGAAAGCTGAAGTATATAAAGCTGTTGGACAATATGAGTCTGCTTTAGTGTCGTATGGGAAAGCAATTTCAATTCTTCCAACAGATAGATGTTTGATAACAGCTGCACAAATAGCAGCAAAATTCAGCACTCAACAAAATGAATGTATGTTGGTTTACTTTGATTTTATTTAGTTATAGTTTTAATTACATTTAAACAAAATTATGTAATATAACACATTTAATTTAAGTCTTAGTTTGGGGTACCGTGTTGTCGAGATATTTATTACACTTTTAATGTTGTAATGATAGAAAAGTGCTACCAAGCCAAGCAATTTTTATTAAAAATTACTAATAGTAAATAACAGTAACTAATACACCAAGTTAATTAGTTATCCGCGAAATGTAATTTTTTGAAAACAGTTAAGTTTTGCAAACAGTATACATTTTACATGCGCGCAATCTTTTTTTTCAAAAATTCTAGATTTTTTACTATTGAACATGCAAATAGACGATTTTGTTGAAACTTAACTGGAATTTGACCTAAAATAATGTACGTATTCAAATTTAATTAGGAAATTACCATCACAGTTTAGTAATCGGTATTTTTATTGTTGAAATAACTTCATTCCTTTTTTATAAATGTTGAATATGATAAATTCAACACCTACAATTTTAGGTTATTTTTTGTTACTTGTAATATATATGTAGCAGCAAAAATAAATCAACATGAATTACTATCTAAACATAATTTTGTGGAATTAATTATAAATGTAACTGCAATGTTAAAATAATATTGTTTTCAATGTATAACAATGAAATATCTTAAAAAAATATAAATTTTTCAATACATATTTTATTTAATTTTCTGGCCAACAGATGAACACAGACTGCCATGGGTCGGTGCTGGTATTGGAATTATTTTTGGCGTTATTATTTCACTATCTGATCACTTGCTTACAACAAAACCTTCAATAAAACATCCAGCTTTAATGGTATTGTTGGTGTTTACTGTTGCTTGTATTGGATACATTATAGCACGTTCAATTCGGTACTATCAAAAGATTAATAAAATAAATCTTTTGAATCCTCCGCTATATTACACAGAAGAAATGAATTCGAAAGAAAAAACTGAAAGTGAGGAAAATGAAATAAACTCGAAATCTAGCAATCATAGTAGATATACAAAAGCTCAAGCAAGAATGCGATTTAAAAAAGGAAAATCTTGATTTGTATTATTTTATGTACCTTTAGTTTTGTTAGTTCAAAATGCAAGTTAAAAAATTTGTGGAATTTTAAATGTGAAGAATAAACATATTTTTAAGAAATTAATTGCTTTATTATTAAGCTTGAATATTTGAATCAAGAATTTCGAACTTTTATTATACAAATTTTAATTTAAGAAAATTATGTATACACTTGACGTCAATATAGCTTACTGCCAAAAAGTGTGCATTGCATTGCATAGCAGTCATAACGAGGCTACCTTTTGATATAAATGGCTTTGCTTGAATCTGTACACATATTATGTAAAGAGATAGAAAAATAATAATAATACATTTAATATATACTCCATTCAAATTAACACTATGTTAATAAACTTCCCTTTAAATAAATGAAAAATTATGAAATTTAATATTTTTGAATATATTTATCTTGCTTTTCGTGCTGCCTCATTTTTTCTGGTAAATTAATCGTTCTTTAATTCGATATTACATAATAAAATAATTAATCTTCAAGCGTGTTTGCTGTTTCTAAATGTGCTTTTTTTAGTTACCTATTGGTTTTTGTAAATCTGTTTTTAATTTAATTTAAATACATTTCTCAGTGAAGAATTAGTAAGCATATATTAGTTTTAGAATATTATATATTAGTTTATTTTCATTGTAATTTAATAAAATATACACAAATAATGCTATATACATATTATGTATTCCAGAGCAAATAATAAATTATTTATAAAAATCTAATCAAATGGATTTAAATTATTATCGTATTCATCACTTTTATTAGCAAATGGATTTTTTGAATCATCATAATCTATATCATCTTCAAAGGGATTTGTAGATGGCAAATTTTGCATATTTTTAGGTGTTGATTCTTTATCACTTATTTTCGAAATATTAAATTCTGGAATTTTTTTATCACCAGATTTTTGTAACTCCAAAGTTTTATCGTTACTCAAAAATTTATTAGATTGTTCTGCTTGAAATCGTCTTTCCGTCTTAGATATTGTGTTAGAATACGACAAATCTACACAGAAATAAAACAAATATGCAAAATTCTGATTACAATAAAATACTTAATTTTGTTACAATTTTGTTTTCCACCTTCTGTTAATCTAATTTTTGCTTCAGCGCCTGGACCATAACTCCTTGTAATATCTTTTGTTATTGGAATATTTTTGTTTATCTGCAATTGGAATTTAAATTAAAGAAATAGTATATACTTAATTCTCACCTCTTGACTCTCGTGTTCGTCTACAATAAATATCTTATTAAAAAGACCACGTCCCAGATATTCTGAAACAACACAAAATGAATCTTTAGACCGATCAAGAATATTATGAAACATTTCATGTTGATTGCGTGATTCATTTTGAGCACTTAAAGCGTCCATTAGCTGACTGTTACGACTGTGACAAGCACTGCAATCCTTATCATTTTCCGAATAAGTGCGAAAACAACTAAACAAATTATATTAATATATATATATATAACAACTTAATTTGGCATATATAATTATAATTTACTCCTGATGAAAAGAATGCTGACAAAGAAAATAAATTGCAGGCATATTTAAGGGCTGGTGACATGTATCGCAAACTGTACTTCGAAATTCAATAGATTTTGATCGTAAATTTTCAATATGATCACGAAGAGATTTTAAACCATGTCGTACAATTTCAATGTATTTTTCCTCCTAGTAAAAACTATAATTAAAAACAAACTAAATAATAAACTAAAATATGTAACTTGTATAGCATATTCATTTTCCTTCCGAAATAGTTGAAGGAAATAATCCCGAACAGATGATAATTTAGATCCTTGATCAACAGCTAAGCAATTGAGTACCTGTAAAGGAGATTGAAGCTTTTCAGCAGCTTTGCGATACAAGTGTATTATTAATATGTTAAATTTTTATATCGGATATATATTTTAAAATTATTATATTACCTATAACATTTAATACTTGGAGTAATAAGTTTGGAGGTGCCATACTGTCATTTCTTAAACCCGTTAATGCTTGTAGCCATAAAGATGGCTGTAGTGATCCCAGGCGTTTACAGCATTTTAATAATGAGTCATAATCTTGATTTTTTAAATAATATCGAACGACTAAATGATATCTGAAATTTTTAGTTTTATATATATTAAAATATTTATTTAATTCAACATGGTTTTGTATCGTACAGTCTCTCTTCTTCGTAAATCCAAAGTATCCCCGGCCAAAAATTATGCAATCTACACAATAGTAATAAATGATTTTTGTCGTAAACATCATCATACGTTTTTAAACCATCTAATAAACGTTTTTCAGTGCTTTTATTGTTATTATTTGTATGCAAATAGTTTTCAATTAAGGAGTTGTAAATGTTTGAACTGCAATTTCTAATATTCAATACAATATATTCTAGAAAATTAATAGAGCTGTAAAAAAGAAATATTATTAGCATACAATATATATTACTATTTCGAATTGTATTATATATATTACCATTCGGAATGGTTTACAAATAATTGTAGAAATATTTCCGGATTAACTCTGTTTTGGAAAGTATTACCATCTTGTAAAGCAATTTCATCGGATATTGTATCATCAACACATATTCTTTTTAGTAATTTTGTGGTCTCTTCAGGGCAATTATTCATTAACATCGAACCGTATTTTTTTAAAATATTTTCAGCATTTTTGAAAGATAGTTGCGATATATATTGTAAGGCCTAAAAAAATATTTTTTATTTGTTGTATCACTGTTAAGTTCATATTTATAATTTATAACATTACATCTTAAAATATGATTAACTAAAAATTAATGTAAACAGTGATGTAAGTGTATACATACATATAGGCACTATACAATTGAGAAGATAAAAATTTGGATCTATGCGATGGTATGTATTATACGATATAGTTTTTTTTATACTTTGTATGATATTGTTTTTATTAATTATTGTAGAATATATTTATTTCCCTACAAACATTTGATTGTATTTTGTATATGTATAGCAACAATTATTATTGAAAAAAAAAACAACCTCTGAAAAGGTGTAGATCTTCAGAAAACTATTATAGAACTTCTACACAGCTCCGTAACGTTAAAGTAAGGTACTCTTTTAGTTTTGTAGATAGTTAGTTAAATATAATAAATATCAAGGAAATTGAGCCTAACTTATTTTTGATATTTTTAAAGATAAAATAAAATTGTTTTCATTTACCTCCTCATATGCTTTCATATCTTCAATTAGAATAGTTATTATATGATCATGTTTATGATGACATTTGGAAAATGACAATGCTAAATCCACTGAAGCATTTCTGCAAACTTGAATACCTGCGTCTAAATCAAACATAATATCTGGATTTGTTTCATTAGATAGAAATTTCTGTAGCTAAACATATATATGTAATAACAATTTTTGAAAATTCTTAGTTATTTTAAAATAAATAGTTACTTCGCTTATTAATTGAAGCCTTGTAAAACAGTTTAGTAAAAGTGTTGTATGATCTGCAGTTGCTTGTCCCTGCTTATGTAAAGCTTGCAAATAATCCATTAAGAAATGTATAAGCCTTGAATCTAGGAACCTTCTAATTACATATGATGGTTCGAGAAATCCAATTGTTTTGATGTACTGTTCAATAGCAGCTAAAAATAATTTTAAATTTATGTATTATAATTACATTTATTTTAATATGAAATGAAACAAAATTTTACCAGAATAATTTCCTTTTGCATATAAATGATTTCCATATTGATTAAATATTCCTGCTAATCCTTCCGAATCGTAATGTTGATTTTTTGCAATTCTAATTGCAATATCATATAAATTTTTTTTAAATAATAATTTTAATTTTTTATGTAAATCTTTTTCATCTAAATGAAATACTTCGCCACTTTTAGTGACAATAAAACATGTACCGAATTCAATAAATATAGCAGCAATTGCATCAATTGGTGTTGTGAACACAATAAATTTGTTTTGAATATCTATAACTGTTAAAATATATTCTCTAAAAAATATAATAATTTAATTTAATATTGTACGAAAATTATTCCTATTAGTTTCTTTTATACTTTTGTGGAGATATATTTTTAGTTGATTTAATTATTGTTATAAGATGAGTCCGAAACCATTCAATCATAGTTTTTTGTCCTTCTAAAGCATAACAAGGACCCCGACCATCAACTGTGTAACAGTAAATTGCCTATTAATAAAAAAAAATGTGATATAAAATAAAATATGTTTCTTGAAAACAGAAGTATTGAAAAAATTAAAAGTTAAGATCAAAAATATGTTTGGAATTCAATTATGATTTAAAAATTGAGGGTCTTATTTATAGAAATATTAATTAAGTAAAAAATTATTCATACATCATCTCTGCCAACCATAAAATGTGCATCATTTATTCCTTGCTGAAGTTTTAAAGTACAACATCTAGTTGGAGCGTTAGTTTTATCTAGCACGAGTTTGATCTCTTTGTCTTTACCCTGTATATTGTATATTAATATACTTGAATCCGAGCAGACAAACATATGTATACTCTGAAATAATTATTTTATAATACAATTTTAATTAATGATTTGATATTATATACTTTGCCTTGCTGCTTGAATTTAATTCCAGTAATAGCACTAGTTCCACTTGCAAGTGTTTTTATGGACTTTGAACGGTCGCGACCTATATCTCCTTTGTATAAAGAAATTCCTCCACGATTATGACCAATAGCCATTATTTGACCATTATCAGAAACACCTATTTTAACATTTTATTAAAATAAATATATGCATCTGAATTATTTTTACCTAAAGCCGTTGGTTTTTGAAGAGCGGCTTGTACAGACCTTAAACAAGGAGCGGCATTGCTTTTAGTTATTTTGGATAAATCCCAAATTTTAAAAGTTGGTACTTCCTGAGAATCTTCATTCTATAAAAAAAATCATTATTAAATAAACATAAAGTCAGTTAACATAGATCTTTACCGATATTGTTACAAATAAATTATTTTGTGATGACAAAGCACATAATATTATGGCAGATTCATGTCCCTTGAACGATATAAAATTCCAAAACCGATCAAATATATGAATTCCACCGCTAGAATCGCATAATATATTTTGTCCCCTTCCACTAGTTCCACATATTATAACTGAGCTCTTATTATTGGAATAAAGTACACAATTAGTTTATAAACTTTAAACAAAACAAACTTACTTTTAGAGCTTCTTTCACTTTGCCATTGTCTATATTTGTTTTCAGGTCAAAAAAATTAAATTTTCTCCACTATAACATAAATAAAGAAATTAATTGTGTTTAGTAATTTTATAATATAATTACTTCAAATATTGCCATTTTCCACTAAAATTTGCTATCACCGTATTGTTATCTTTTATATCAATATCAATCAAAATCAACGATATATAATCTAATAAACAAAAAAAAAATCACTTCATTTACTACCTCCATCAATCAGCTGTAAAGAAGAGCCGTATTTGTGCCATGCAAATGCCAGCTCTGGTCTCTAGCGTAGCTTTCAAAACGTCAAGAATTGCTGCAGCGCAGCGCAACTACAAAAGACATCATCCCCATGATCGTGAATGTCAATCATGACATGACCATGACTGAGGTATGACAATACTTCTATGGATATTTTTGTGTGTTGCTTATTTTAAAAAAATACTAAACAAAACTTTCATTAAAAATCTAAATAAAATATACATATTAGTTAATTTTAATGTTAATAGTATTATAGAAACATTAAGTCATTTTTTAAGATACATTAATTGGTTTGTGACAGCAAAAGTAGTTGTCGTGAGTTAGTGTATTACATTTCTTAATCAAAATACGAAAATGTCAAAATTCCTAAAAATTCAAATGCGAATCGTAGTAAATATGTAAAGAAAATGAGTATCACTCATATAATTAATTCATTTAAATCAAATTAGAATAATTTTAGTGCCTGAATAAAAAATACATGTTATATGCATTTTCGTGTTAAGTTTGTCTTTTTTACATTTCAAAATAGTATTTTTATTTTTCAAAATAGTCTTTTCATTTTTGAATCGGGTACTATCGTACTATATTTAATTTGCAGGTTATGTTATAAATTTTAATATAAAGTATAAGTATAAGTATGTATATATAAATAAAATAAGAATTAATCATAATAACAATTTGTATTTAAGTTATTTCCAACAACAGCATCTGGAATTTTTAGTGTCATGTTTAGGTAATAGTTACAGCAATCTGTCTACTTCAATTCGTTAACACTTCTAGTAATAAGAACATTAACTAAATTTTGATCTCCTGGTTCTGTTAAACTGTCTAGAACAGCTTTTTACCTGCGAAAAAAAAATTTAAAATTTCTGAAGTTAATTTTCTCTGTTTCTTTATATAAAATGCTTTTGGCTGAACTATAATTATTTATATTAGACATCGATGCAGCTTTTTTTATTGTATCTCCATTTTCATAAAATTTTATTAGCAATTGTTTTTGGGTTTTGCTTATTTTTTTATTATTCCCTGTTCCTAAGAAATATACCTAACTCTAACTATTTAATAATTTGTAATTTTTTCCTATTACGGCCACTACCAGCATAACTTTCGTCTGTTACTTGGTCACTCTCACTGTTTTCTGGTCCACATTCACTTTCATCATTTAAATTAACACTAGGAAATTCACTCATTATTAATAATAATAAAAATATATAAATTATAAAAGAATACAATTAAACTTGAAACTAGAATAAGCTTCAATTACTTTGTTTTTTTGAAGTAACTCCGTATGGAAAACTAGGTTTTATCATCTCTTGTGTCTCCTATTTTGTTGCTAATTTAAAAACATTTCCCGCTTGGAAATGTATATAAACATTTCACTTTGGGGTTGGGAATATACATTTTTTTATTTAATAAAACTTCGTAATTCAATATATATAGCTAAATTGAGAAATTTTTTTAATAAATTAAAAAATATGATTTTTAATTTTTTATGTTATATACCTACTTTAAAGCTGGTTCGAGTAAATAACACAATATAAAAAATTCTGCTAGTAAAATAGTTCAAAAATATGTTTTAATTTTTTTTTTATTTTATTCTTATTTAAAAAAAAAATGCTATTTTGTATAGAAAATCAAACGTATGAACACATTATTTTATTTTTAGTTTTAATTTATTTTTAGTATTCCTAATTGTGCATTTCAATTAATACAAAATATACAGACAAACTTTAAATATGTGTGAACCCTAAAATACATATTATATAATTCGAAAATTGCATTGTTTAATTTTTAGTTTTATTATGAAAACATAGTTTTATCTTAATTATGTTCTTGGTTTACGGAATGTATTTATACTTTAAATTAATACAAAATATATACTTTTATAATTGTAAATTTTCAAATAATATATATATATATATATATATATATATATTAATATATATATATATATATATATATATTATATTATTAATTATATCAAATTGTCTTTTATTATTTATTGTACTTTTTTTACAAAATTTTATTAATCAATCTACTTATAATTTATATACGGAATTTTGTACAATGAAATTGGCTCAATATGTTTTAAATACATATACAAATTGGTATTTTCGTGCTAGCTATATATATAAGAAATTAAATTTAATAAATAAAATTAATGAAAATATTTACAAAAATACAGAAAATTTCTTATAATTAATTTTGTTAAGATATAAAAGTACATAATTTTTTGTGCGTTTATTTATTTTATTAAATTTTAATAAGGTACTAATTTTAATAATGTCTTTATTACATATATTAGTATATGTATATATGCCAAATTAATATACAATAAATTGATTTTATACAAATATATGTAATATAAATGAACTGAGACCTGCTCGATTGTTTAAAACACAAATTATTTTCATATTACATTAAAATTATTATTAATTTTATATACAAGAATACGTAGGTATGTATAGGAAACTGTGATTTCAATTGTTTTTTTTTATTATTGTCCATTTAAATTGAATTTAAAATATGAAAGATTGCCTTTGATAAATCTAATAGAATGAAAATTATTAACCGATAATCTACTTTATACATCTAATTTTACGGTCCATTTTAATTAATCTCGAAGATTTTTGCTTAGCAATAAATTATTATGATGACCTGATAAATGTCGCACTAATTCTTGTATAGATTCAAAACAAATTGAACAGAAACAACAGCTATATCGACTTGTTGTATCCTGCCCCCCAGTTATGCTTATTACATTTCGATGCACAGAACATAAATGTTTCAGTAAATGAGCCTTCTGTTTGAACATAGCAACACACAAACGACAAGCAAATGGCTTTTCGCCAGTATGTACTCTTAAATGTGTTTTTAAATTCCATGACATACCGAATTGTTTACCACAGTATTCACAACGATATTCTCTAACTGGTGCACTACCACTACCTATTAAAACATTTCCATTTCGGGAATTTTGTGTTTGTTGTATAGGGTGATCATGTGGAGTGGTATCTGAACTACTACTTAGCGACGAGGGTAAGCATAACACATTACTACTAGATGTTTGAAGATTGGATAAAGCTGCTGAATGTGATGGTGGTGGCCACTGATAAGGAAATGGTGATGGTACCTGTAAATCAGCACTAGGTGGACGCCTTCTTGTACTACTAATGTTATCATTATTTTGATTATTATTGTTGGAATTGTGATGAAATATAGTGGAAGGATTTGAAACACCACTTGGCGGTGGAGAAATTTGATTTCTGTCAGGAAAATATGTAGGTGGTGCTGAAGAAGAAGGAGCCTTATGTGCCCTTAAATCTTCTATAAAAGAAGAAGGATTATACGGAACAAACGGTTGATTTTGTGTTGGCGAATTATGGAATCCGGGTCTACGTTTTCTGTGCGGAGTTACTACATAGTTTTCCGGGGAATTTTGTAAAATATCATTATCTGGTAGAGGTTTAAGTATCTCGGGATCTGGAGAATGATATAACATTTTTCTTTTGGTACGAAAGTGATCAAGTAATCGTACAGGATTTAAGTTTTTATTATTAGGTGGCACGGTTTCAATGTCTATGTGGTCATCATTATTACCATCATCTCTATTACGTAAACCAAGGGATAAATTAACTGGATCGGAGGAAGATCGCCTACGTTCACCAATTGGATTAGATGCAACATAGTTTGTTGATGAACGGGTTTGTTCGTCTGTGCCGTTTTCAGCGTGCTGCTTTTTATTTTTCATTGTTATTAACATACTAACATGGTTTTGTAATAGATTATTATTCGTTTTGTTATTTCCTTCTTCTTCATCATATAAACCACCGCGAGCCTCTTCACATTCACTGCTGTTTTCATTTACATGTTCACGTTTTATAGAAATTCTTGATATTTCCGAACTTTTAGATCTTCTACGATGTCGTAATTCGTCTTCACTGCCGCAATCAAATGTTGAATTTGTTTCTGCCCGAAAAGATGAATTGTCTTCAGCTTGAATTAATTGGGATTGCTGTAAATTTTCTGAACCTAAATTATTTGTATTGGTAGTTCTCCAGTCTCCTGGTTTAATTTGCAATAGCGATAAGAGCTCATGTAAATGTTCGATATCGTCTGCTGGTACACATGTTTGGCCGGAATAAAGAAAATCTAAAAGTGATCGAAAATATGTTACATCCACATCTGGAAAATATACAGTTGTAGTTCCCTCTACCATAGGTGTGTCATGCAGTAGCATTCTAAAATTAAAGAATTATATCAATAATATAAATTTTTAAAATTTTTGTTTTATAATTTTTACCTAATAAGTGGACTAGCTGCAGCTAAAATTAATTTATGGGCATGTAATGTTTCTTTATTATCACAAACGAGCAATAAATCAGCAGGGTGTTCACCTCGAAATGCTGCACCTATCTCTTGGAGTATACACTCGCTGTGTTTGCTATACTGCAGCATCAACATTCTAGCTCTCTATGTAAAGAAAGTGATAAATTCAATAAGTAATACATAATAATATAGCTAAATTATTATGAATAACTATCATTTAATTATAAAACAAATTAAAAATATATGTAAATATTAAATTTTCAGCTATTGCTTTTTATATATAATATATTTATATAATATATGTGTATGTGTATTATAGTTTTCTGTACTAAGTTATGTAATCCGCCACTCGTGGTGCATTTAAAATAAATTCATCACAAAATATACAAATTTTCAACATTTAATTTGAATATTCAAAAATATCTACTACAGCATTACAACATTACTTAGTAAATATTATAATTATACAAAAGGGATGCTGTTGGTAACAGGATTAATCGAAAAACGGGTAATTAAAACAAAAATTTAACAAGATTTTGTTTATAATTGTAGGCGATTCCAACTTCCAACCAATTGATTATTTGCCCCTCATATCTTACCAAAATGTAATAAATTTAATCTATACCAAATTTTGCCCTTGCAATTTTTTTCTATTTGTCCTAAATACCTAAAATAGTGATATACTTATTTGATTAAGATTATAAAACCTTATGCTTTGCAGTAATACTGAAATCAAAAATATATTCTTACGTGCGAAGGTGTTTTATTATATTAGCGAAATAGGATAGAAAGAGACGGATATATTTTAATTATTTAATTTCATTTTTCAATATAATCTCCCTGAACATGAATACACCTCATATCCTTCATATATATAGGTACATATATCGATTAATTTTTCTAATCCTTCGTAAAAATAGCTTTCTATTATTTTTATTCCAAATACGACAATTTTGTTTATGAACGTCCACATTCAACCGATTAAAAGGAATCATAAATAATTCACGAAGCGCTCTCTTAAGTTTCAACAATGGAACGCCAATTTTGATTATATAATTGAACCATTTGTAAACGTTGTTCATTTGTATAGTGATCCATAATGATTTGTATGGCTGTAATCTGTAATGAATAAAAAAACACACATTAACATATCTCAGACATCCCGAATCCGTCGCAATTCCTATTGACAAAACTCGTATTTTCCAGTGATGTTTAGTTTAGTGCCTTTTGGTTTACAATCTATTAACTGGATTTCTTGTTAGTCCCAAAACATTGTTGCTATCAACTTTCCAGCCGATGGTAACTTTAAATTTCCTAGGGGCTAATTATTCCCCCTAATAACTCCTGGTTGGACTCATAATGATGACACCAAATTTTATTGCAATTTTTTTTCATAACCTCATCACGGTGTTTACAACATTTAACTCGGCATTTTTTCTGAAATGGCATAAGCATTCTAGCTATCCATCTTGCGATGACTTTTGACATGCCAAGATTATTTGTGATCTTTTATGCTGTTATTGTACACGTTTTTTCTTTGATTACTGCACGAAACTCAATATTTGAAATTTTTTTAAATAGCACAAACTTTAACTTATGGTTTTGGCTATTGCAAGCGTACTAGTTCAAAGTGCATATTTATACCTAAACAGGATTATCTGCAAGAAAAATAATATTACTACCGCCTCTTGCTATCTTCTGCTTCATTCCGAGAATATAATAAAAGCCACTCGTATGTATTAATTTATACGTTCGTCAAGAAGAGCGAATTGCCAGGATATTTATGCTTGCATAGCCATTTACAACAGATATTATATGTTGACTTGCAAGAATTATTGTTCCATGCCAAATCCTTGGTACTTTATATAACATACGGACCACGGAATCCACTTAAACTAATACATATGAATATCGTATTACTAAATATTTCAAATTCGTATAAATTGATGACGCTTTTAGATAAAAATTTGTAATGATTGAATTTTAAAACATTTTCTTTTGCTTTTTAATTCTATTAATCAATAAAATATTAAATTATATTATACATGATCATAGTTTTTCCGTAAGCATAATTATTGTTCTACAAGATATTTTATTTAACAACATTATATATTATATACATTATACATATAAATATTATATTTTCCGATCTTCACTTTCAAACAACTCTTTATACATACCACCTGAATAAAGTTTTAGTTTAATAACACGAATAAATAACAGACATTCGTGTTGTATAAGCATAAAATAAGCAAATGGAGTAATCAACAAAGAGAAGGAACACGTGTTTCGAAAGTGTGACCTTGGATTTATTTATAATTTTCCCCTTCTTCCACATAACACTTTCATAACATAAAAAAGCATACCTTATTTTCGTATCTTTAGCAATACATGCAAAATAATTGATATTTCATATTTTTTCATAAATATATGTATATTTTACGGTAGCTGATATGGTTATTTCAATCCTAAGTTACGTCTTCTGAATAAAGTTTTAATAAAAACAATAATTTGTTTTAGAAAATTAGGGTTTTTAATTATGTTTATATCAAATATATTTAACAAAATAATTAGTCGTTTGTTTCTAAAGTATTTTAAGGTATTATTTACAAGTTAACCAGTTCTATTGAAATTTTTAAACATAAAGTTCAAATTGCGTCGTTCCCTTATTACAAGTTATTATATGATTTATTAAGTTAAGAAATAATATTTTTAGTATATTTCATATGTTGTATAAGTAGAGGATATTCTTCTAGTGGCAGCATTGTAAGATTGCAGCTAATTTGTACAATAACTTTTGAGTCAAAAGTTGATGAGGATAAATTCTGGCACACATTTTGTAAGTATTTTTTTGTTATTAAAAATTTTATGAACATAGCTTTGGGATACATTTTATAGAAATTGCATAACAGGTCCCAAAACCATACGAGTTTTATTAAATTTTTTCCTGGAAACAAAACAAGGAATCAGTAACATTTTATGTTATTAATTTCAAATTACAATCCAACAGCAGCTACTCATTCCTTTCTCTTTTTGGTTTTTGCATTGTTTTTATGCAATACATTTAAACCGTAAAAGTTAAAACTTTAATTTTAACAGCAAATAGTATAAGGTATAACGAAATAGTACTATATTCGTAAAAGACAACTTTGAAAAAAATCTTTTTAATATATTTTTAGTATATTTGATAGCACAATATTTTAATTTTCTTTAGTTCTAATTCTAAATACATATTTAGTTATAGAAGTTGAACTTTCTTGGACTAATCTAGATTCATATTGCTACTTCAAAGTAGAATAAATTAAAATTTAGGTAAACAATATTGCTTCCAATAATGCAAACTCATATAAATTTATAAAGATACAAATTAAATATTATAATAAAAATTAATAAACAAATGTATAAATTTCATATAAATGTAATAAAATGTTAGAATTCTTTAAGATATTATAGAATATAAAACTGCGGTGGAGTTTTGTATTTTTCTATCCGTTTCAGTTTCAGTTTCAGATATCAGAGAATTCATGTCCGCAGTTTTTTGTCAAGAGGTTCGCGTACATTATCCTATATTTAGACTCTAGGTCTAGATATCATAACATTAAGGTTTTTTGAATTAATTTCATATTTTACCCCTTTTCTAACTTAGTAAGATGGTGCTTTTGTATGACAAATTATATATGTAATAGTTTCATAAACCAAAAAATACTATCGAAAATCTTTTCTTTTTTGTTAAAAACTAAATGATGTTAGCAATCCTATAGGTGGATAACAAATAAAGTATGGATCACTCTATCAAAATCGGTATAATATAGGATTTAGTAAAAGGGCAAAAATTTGTCTGTTTTGTATCAAATTTTATAAAAATAAATGCAAATTTCAAAACTTCAAAATATTATTATTTGCTATAATCCAAATTATGAAAAAATTATGACGTCATAAACTGATTTTTATTGTTAATATTTTGATTTATCGAAAAGATGAAAAAAAATCTTTGTTTCTTCTTCCAGAAATTGTTTTAGTTACATAATTAGGATATAGTAAGCATCAGAATCTTCTAATTATTTTCTTTTTAACAAATATAACTTTAAAATATTTAGTGAACAATATTTGTATTTCAAAACTTTATTTTATTTAAAATTTGAGAAACTTAAAAATATAAGAATTTTATGTTTCTTCTGTTTATTTAATTATAATTTTAATAACTCTGTTTATAATTAATTTTTATATTTAAATATTCTGTAAATAATTATTTTATTAATAATTATATTTAAAAGTATTAACCTGTAAGCTCTTTATTTACTTACACTAACTATATATAACTATACATTGTGAAATAATATTTTTCTTTTTCTATTATACAATATATAATATTTTTGAGCTACATACCTACTTTCGAAAATACAATTATGCAATTTACAATTTATGAAAAGTATGTTTGGCTGGCTATATAGATTTTCAATGTGAAAATAAATTCACTTTCATTCTATCTGCCTTATGTCACAACTTTCATTTCTATATAGTATTGTAAATATGAATGTATTTGTTTAGTTTTGTTGATTCATAAAAATAAAAATGAAAATAAAAGCAAAAAAAACCTACATAATATAATTCGTACATTTTTATATTATTATAGTTCATTTGTAGCTTTTAGTTTCAAGTATTTTTGCTATGCGCGACTTACTGGCCCACATAAGCGCATAAACACATACATATTCATAAAAACTATAGATAAATATACATATATATATATATACATATGTATATATATTTTATATAATATGTATGTATATAGGCTTAGATCTATATATATATATATATATATATATATATATATATATATATATAAAACATGAAAGAAACTATATTACCATCAAAAGTTATATTAAATAAAACCAAAATGTTTAGCCGCATTGTATTTATTTAGCTTTAGCAAAACAATAAAAATATCCATCCACCACAATCAAATATATTTTTATTGGGAACTTTTTGTTCTTTGCTATAATTTGTATTATAGTAGCAAGAGCATTAGTAAGTAAGGGTAGGATTGGTGTAATCGTAAGTGATCAGTGCTGAAACTACAGCGATCCAGGGTAAGCTGAAACCCTAGAACAGCTTCTATGCCACGACTGGTACTCGCTAGACGTAGAGGTCTTATTCTAGGAGAACCTTACTACCCAGCTCGGAAAAAAGTCTCGAATTGCAGCACCACGATAAGTTTGTTACAATTACGAAATCCTTCGACTTACTAGATAATCCCTCAATACATAATCAGAGTTAGTTGGCACCGGTATGGACCCAGTGTGATCTATGCGAGGTTCTGCTGCAACTATAACCTACCCTTTGGTTTTCATTTGTAGTAGGAATTAGAGAAATATATAAGTAGAAGAATGCTATAATGAAATTGGGCTCGGCAATTACTAATTACAATTTTTATAATTCCTATACACAATCACAAAATCATAAAAAGGGATTTTTTTTGTTATCATGGAAACTATAAGAAAATTGTTTAGTTCTATGTGTTTTGCACTATTAAATAACGACATAACTCAACAAACCCGAGTATTGCGTATATCAAAATAAGATAGAGAAGTTTTTATTTTTTCTCTATGCGTTTGGCTGTGTATATTGGGAACAATGTTTTTGTATAGGAAAATTAGTATTACATTTATCTTTAATACCTCTTTGCAAACTAACTTTATTACAATGCAAAAAAAACTAGAAAATTAAATATATTATCCTATAAAAAAGCGCAATTGTAATTAACTTAATATGTTGAGAATTAGAGTAGATATTATTTTTTATAAAATTAGTGCGAATAATTTTAGTAATAGATATTACTATAATTTTTTTTAAATTATGTATTTAAATTATTTCTTTTGGCATAGAAACGTCCAAATAATATAACATATATTATTTCTGGTAATTTTATTAATCATGATGACAGGTGGTGACATCTAACTGTAGGCCAGTATTTGGTACATAGGTACAAACTATAAACTGTACCCTTTCCTACGAAATCAAGGTCTTTCCTTTCACGAATATATTCATTATTGTGATTCTCTTCGCCTCCTCTCGTTAATATTAGGCATAAATATTATCATATACTCTAATTCTTTAGTCTTTTACAAAGAACTTATATTTAATTTGAGTAATGAAGTTGGAAAAATATTGCTACAGTCATATCATATTTACAATTCTTTTAAATAAATTAAAGCATTACAGAACTATGAAATAAAAAAATTTGTACTCATATAATACTATATGCATAAAATAGCACCCCAAAATTGTGCCTGCAAATAAATCATTTAGCCTCGAAAAATTCTGACTTTATGGACGATTATA
The DNA here is from genome assembly GCA_963920725.1 of Rhamphomyia laevipes. Lineage (NCBI taxonomy): Eukaryota > Metazoa > Arthropoda > Insecta > Diptera > Empididae > Rhamphomyia > Rhamphomyia laevipes. Next base: position 25,387,488 of record OY987259.1, on the reverse strand, counting down.
AAACCATTCTGAACTTCTCCAATTCACGCGCCATATAATAAATACACTTTCCGCTTTCTCTATGCCTGGGAGCATATTAAATAAAAAAAAAAGCTTTGCTACGATTTATCATAATATTCCATCTAATAAAACTACGACAATAATATGAATCAAACGCATACATAAAAAATAGACAGAATTGACCCAATTACTAAATATTCGTATCTCGAAATATAACCACTTTAATTGTTATCATGTATAGTAGATAGTAAAAGTTGCTGTAGGTAATGTACACTACAAAAAAAAAAAATGTTTGCACATTTATTTTTTAAATTTTTTTTACACTCAATATAATGTTAAGAAAAGTGAATGCTTTTACATATATAAATTTCAAAATGTGTCAATATATACAAATTTTATACAAATTCTATTTATATATGCATTTTATAATACTTAAGTGACGTATTATATAATATAACAATATATATATCCATCCAATAGAACAAAATTCCACAGTTGGTTTGCAATATATAGTAAATATGAAAAGGCTTAGTTCGAAAGTATTAGTAATATTACAACGTTTTTTATATCTCTTAAGAAAGATTTATACTGTAAAATTTATCGTCAAGCAATCGCGCAACATTATTTTCACAAACCAGTTTAAAATGCACTTTTTGGTGGAATAACTGACTGACTATAAAAGCTCTAAATAGGGTCCGTAAATATTTTTTTTTTCCATTTTTTATAATCTTTTTTAACATTTAAAGTTTTGTTAGCGCATTAACATTTGATAATTGGCTTATTATTAAAAAATACTAAAAAAATATTACTAAAAATAATATTAATGCGTGAAATTATTAAAGCCTCATAATATTTTTATTAAAATGTATTATTTTATTAACATTTATTATTATACGTAATTAAATTATTATACAAATTATTCAAATCACAGTAACCTTCCTTTCAGGAAGAACTTTCTTTAGGAAGACCTCATCTTTAAATTTAGTTATAGAGTTCAAATATTTACAACAAACTATAATGATTGCGTCCATTTTTATGTTGTCACCAATTTGGCATTTTTTTAAATTTGTATTCTAAACATGTTCAAAATTCTTCTATGTTCACAATTATTTTTTCACTATTATATTGGATACAAATAATTGTATTTTTAATTGTATTTTTTCATATTTTACTGAACATTTATAGGCCATAATCTTGTGCAGTAGGACATTTTTTTATGAAATTGGCTTAAGAATATTTTTGAAACAAATTTTGGGTGGCTCTTTAGTTAATTTTAGTTTATAATCTTACACAACTATTTAGTTACAACGAGGAATTTTGTTCTAACGATTACATGATTCTTTTGTGTAATTGTTATTATATTAGACTATGGGACAACAGATTTGATTATTATTGAACCTTATCTTAAAGTAGTGTACCTTAGTTATATTAACTTCATTAATTTCTAATCATGAAAATCATCACATATAACTTTTTGTATCTAGTACAAAATACTAGGGTATCACTTTAATTTGTTAGCCCGTTCGTTATCGCTTATTCTCCAGATCCAGAAGGACAAAAAACTTCACAACACCATTCGAGATAAGTCTCTAGTTGATTTTGCACATATGTATATTGATATCCGAATGTTTGGAGGATCTAGAAGCTAATGATTCAAAAAAGAAAACGTGAAATATACATTTTTACTCGTGAAATGAGACAGGTCAACGATAACATTATTTAACTGACATATCAAACCGGAAGCATAAGCAGGAGATTTCATTGAATTTGAAAGGTATCGAAAATTATGCCTTTCAAATCCAGATGCATTTAATAGAAGTATACAAAAATCAGAAATTCATTCACTAGTTCCTATAATTTCATATATTTTCTTATATTCAATTCATTAACTGGATTAATAATTATATTAAAATTATTTAAAGTTTATTATTTATTTATTAAACTAAAATCCATTATTATTTTAACAACTGAAATTTTTATTTATATTCATCAGAAATAGCGTTGAGCATAGAATGCTCAGGCAGGAGAATAGAAATCGAAAGTGTGTTGACAAAAACATAATAATATACATCGAAAAATATGGAAAAATAAAGAACCCGGAATGGATATTTTGATCACTCAGGCCCCAAGTAGCAGACCCTGTCATTTTGAGTTTTCCTATAACTGATGGAACATCCTGTATATTAATTTAATAATACTTTACATAAAACTAAATAAATATAAATATCGTGCGCTATATTTACCAATAATTGGACACAAGCATGCGGCGTATGCATAAACATTTCCATTGCACATGCGAATTGTATTTATTGTAAATTGAAATTGAAAGTTTTTTATTTCGTAGTGTAGTATATAATAATTTTACAAAAATAACTAACCCTACTCAACAAATAATATATAGTTTTATTTTTGCATTTTTGAGCTAGAGGCTAGAGCTTTAGCATATACATCCAAACATAAATACATATAACATAATATTGTTAGTATTTATTCATTCAGATACTAAAAATATACAAAGCGAGTATCTATGTATATATATTGTATTGGATTTGTGCCCTCATTGCAATTGAAAGTGAATTTAAACGTATATATTGTAAATTGTATTTCCAAAGTTTTTATAGACTTAGTATAATTGTATTTTTTTATATGTATATAATATATAAATAATGTAATATAGAAATGAAAATTTTAGAAAATAACATAAATTACGAATTGTATTTTTATTGTATGCCAACTTCAACTTGTGTTTATATTTAGTTTACTATGAATTTCGTTTTATTTGCTGAAACAATAATTATAATCTTTATAGTTGTTGATTACGTAATATACGATTACATATATATATTTATATATATGTGTATCAGAGACCATTATTTTTAAAGCACAAAAATGTATTAAGGCATACAGAACTTTCTATATACTGTGTGGGACCCTAAAAACTAACATATACATCATAAATCATACTATATGTGTGACCTACTTTCAGATAAATACGTATATAACATAATTGCATAAGCGAGTTTTTTGAAAAATATTGTAAATATTCAGATTTTAATATGATTCCCCATATTCACTAAATATTTAGGCTGGCTATTTTGTAAATTTTTATATATATTCTGTCTGTTAAATGAATTTTCTTTATATATACGAAAGTCATAAAAGATTTTTTAATTTTTGTTTTCTAATTTCCGTATATGTTTATGAAAATCTGCGCTATCGGATCTTTGATATTGGAAATTTTTTTTATGGATAATATATAAAAAATCGACTATTAAGCAATAGTTTCATAAAAGTAGTAACTATATATAATATTAGATTAGTAAAATTTAATAAAATTGAAAATCTACTCTTATTTTAATGCTATTTGGAAACTATTAATGTACATTAATGGTCGGTAATTAAGACTACCGTAACTCGTAACAAAATAAAACTTATTTAGTTAGGACCTAGGGACTTCCAAATAGAATAGGTTTCTACGTTAAAGATAAATTGATTATTTTTTAATATTGAAAATACTTTTAATTCAAAGCTTTCTTATGATTAGACATTTCATCCAGGCAAATTGCATCTTTTGCGATTATATAATTAATATATGTATTAACTAAACAAATTTTCTACAATAATTTCTTTTAATTAACTAAATTATTTTAGATTTTAAAATACAATTTTTAAATTGACTTACATATTGCATCTGCGATGAAAATATTTGGTTAATGCGTCATTGTGGTTATAAAAAAATTGACATTAGGACAAGTCAAAGCGATAAGTTTTTATAAGAACGTATTAATGCAATACATTTGGGTATACGAACTTAATGTATTTTGCCAACAAATAAACGTTCGCCATTTCCGTATTACAACGCGAGATACTTGATTAATACAAACGCAAGACCATGTCCATAAAATTGAAGTTTATAATTCTTTTAGAGGCCAATAAATATTTTGTACTTCTGTCGAATAATTAGAATGCATATGGTATAAATATTTTGTACTTTTATCAGGTAAATTTTGTACTTTCATCAGATCAGCATAATTTACACAACTTATGCAATGTTTTAAGTACAAATAATTTTATTAGTTAAATCTTAAATTTGTTCTCCACATTTCTGATTTCTCTAAGTACTTATTTTTAACAAATCGGTTAATAATATATACTTAATATTTTATAAAATTATTACAGTATTATACGAATTATAAAGATTACTATAGAATAACGTTTTTATATTTTAAATAGCTATATCATAATTTACATTTAGAAGTATCTTACTAATGTAACTTTGTCTAAACAATATATAGACAAAAATAAAATAGTTTAATGATTTGAATTGAATATATTAGATTAAAGAAAAAAGCATCAATTATTTGAAGTAACAAGATTTTTCGTTATATAGGAAAACAATAACCAATTAATTAAAACTCTCATTAGAACATTAATTCCAATTCCAGATTTAGTTGAAAAAAAAATCAGTTCTAACTTAAACTAAAAAATAATTAGCGAAATTTTACTCTAACAAAGTCTTCTATAGATCAGTCACAAATACAAACAGGAATCAGGACGCAACTTTTGTCAATTTACTTATGTATGTTGGTTGCTTATACTTTTTATTATTCTTGTTGATTAACAAACTTTGCTGCGTATTTTGATATTAAGAAAGTTTGCTATACATAATCCAGCTTAAAGCTAGTTATATTGTACCCACACACAACTTTAAAATTATAAAGTTAGCTAAAATAAAGCTTTAACACACTAAACTAAGCATTTATTGTGAATTTACTTCATTTATTTCATATTACAATAAAAGTAAACATAATCTCTATTTATGTATTTTACAGTGTTGCTTCACTGTTTTCTTTATTATGTAATTACAAAGTTCCGACGTCGTATATTTTTTTCTTGCCGTTCTCTTTATTTACTGTGCATTTTCGGAATATGAATTACATATACTATAATTTTAGAGAAGGAAAATATTTTAGTTCATTGCATCAAAATTTTCACAGAATAAATTAAAATTCTTTGGTGGTTGTTGCTTGTTGGATTATTTATATAATGTATTTTGTAAACATATAAAATTATAATATATATAAAATATATCTACTTGTTATATTTTATGCAAATTTTATATTAGAAATTTATAGGTACTTCCATTAATGCGCCTCAACCAACATTTACCTGTAATAGTACGTAACAATACATAAAGCTGATGATGTGGAAAAGTAAGAACATTTTCTTTTGTATATAATATCAATTATTATCTGTCGATGATTGACAACTAGTGATTGTATCTTTCGCTATATGATCTTTGTATGTTAGTTCAGTCTTAAAAAAAAATATTTAATTGCATGTGCTTTGGAACTTGTACAAGTACTTCGGAATTCTCAACCTTCTGCAATTACTTTTACATTAACCGCATGGTTAGAAAATTTCTAATCCTCTCTCTAAATCTAAATTTCGATCATATTGTGCGACAAAAAAATCTATTTAATATAATCTAAGATATAAGAGGAACGTACCCTATTAGATCACGAAGAGTAACCTGTGTGCAAATTTCGAATCTGTTTTTTGTTTTTTTATATTTACAAATTACATATTTTATCATATGTAAATTATAAATCTTTAGTAATAAATTATTTATCATACAACCATTTTTACAAGAACTTAAAATTGAACTTCAGATTACTTTCATAATCGAGTTGGTGTCCGCAAAAATTTATGTCGGTCGGTTACAGGTCGGTATGAGGATGGGTACAGACAGTCTTAATCACTGCAGCTATTTGGTTTGTTGTGCTCATGAACCAGTACATCTGCTTCAGTGAGACAACATACTTCGTCGTCTAAATTTGAATATATGCATTATAGTCCGCTAGAAATTATAGTCCTTTTTTGATGTTACAGGAACCTATAAGGAATCCATTGTTCTGGATTCTTTCTTAATTATTTGAAGAAATGAATAGGTTAGGTATAACACTATTTCACTTGTTGGGTATTAGTTGTGTGAAAATTGCTGCATAAAGCAGTAGGTTCACACAATAGCACAAAAAATTGTGTTCGTTATTCGTTTCACACAAATTAAAATACATTAAATAGTTTTAATAGCCTTTTCTACAAGTAACTTGCATTCAAATATAATATTTGCGCCTTATAATTAAATTTAAGATAATTTAAATTAAAACTTTTCCTTTCTTTTTTTTTTTTGCAGTCATAACAAAACAAAATAAAATAAACTTTTTTTATATTATCAAAAAAATTTTTTACTTATCATCGGAATTTTTGTGTTTGTATGTATTGTAGTTGTATCATAACCTTACTCTAACACTGTTTTATTGTATATTTCATTTCACGTTCTCCAAGTACATATTTCTGTCAGCTTTTTTATTCTACACCAGCCAGACTATAAAAACTAGTAATAATCTCAATGCCTTTGTACTATTTTCAACATAAATATAATCAACATTATACGTATATACATAGTTTTATTTATCTGTATCTATTATATGAAGGATCTCTACACAACATCTGAAATTATATGTGTGTATATATTCATATATATGTATATATTATCTGAACATATCTTTAAATACGACTACAGTACCATTCACACGATTAATTTTGTAAAATCAACTTTCTGTTGTCGATATTATTAATATTTTTCGGAATCATGTACAATATTCTAATATAGTTTCTGAATAAGTTGGCCGGATTTTCTGATTGTTAAAATTATATTTTATTCTTAATAACAAATAAAATGTCTCAAAAGATTTCGACAAATTACTCGAATACCTGCAGACGATCCGTAACATATTGAAAGTGAAATGAAAATGTTACATTCTTACATTAGTTAACGAAAAAGATAATTGATGTTCACATTCCCACATTATTGAAAACTGTCAGATAAAAGTATTATTTGCGCCTTATAATTAAATGTAAACAATCCTATGAAGTCTTTCCTTATTAATTAATTTTTGTTATATTACTATTTAAACTTTGTATATTATTTTAAGTCAATAAATAATATGAATATAATATATCTAATCTTTATTACAAGCTTTTTTAAGTGATTATATTATGTTCATACCAAATTGTAAAGGCGCACTGTCAATTCTTCTATTTTCAAGAAAATATTTATCGAAAATAATTTTTGAGTAGTGACGGTTGAGGAGTAAATTAATCTAATAAGAAGATTTAAAATACTGGCATAAATCAAAGGTATCTCGTGATACACTGTATGAAGTTGTTAACAACGTTATTAAATTATCACAAAGGAAAACGTAGATTTTTGGAATATTGTTAATTACAAATTGGGTTGAAAAATTATGATCGATAAAAAAGGGACAAACGTCTCGTTGGAACTGTAAAGTACGTTTACGAAATAAAATAAAAAATATACCTAATGACACAAAACAATTTTATTAATTTATTACATAAAGAAAATATTGCAAATTAAATTGTTTCTGGGACGATCTTTGACTTTAAAAAGATTAAATAAAAATAAGTATTGAGTTAAAAAACTAGCCAAATCATATATGATACTTCTGAATAATTGATTAAACAAATTCTACGTCTATTGAACCCAAAAAATCAATGGCTGGCAAATCAATTAAGTTAAGTTTTATATTTGAACACGTTGATATAAAACCTGATGAATCAGTACAAAATGTATATTTCTTAAAATATTTCAAACTTGTAAAACGAACGTTGAAGAGGTCTAGATTTAAATAAATTGACATTTAACTTTTGACAGTTGTATGTAAGGTACTGTTTTACATTGAACACCGTTTTACATTTAAAGAAAATTTGCTAATCTAGGAATATCCCCAAATCTTCAACTTCTAAGGCCCCTTTAATGATAAAACTTCCGGAATGTGATTTGTTTTTATTTAATTTGGAATCTTTAACATGGATCTACTGAGCTCTTTAATGATTCAAAACTTGTAAGCACATAAACTAAATCCCGACAACGACATAAAGCTTTTAATATTTTTTTTTTTGATTCTCCATCAGCCCACCACCATCTGACTAAAACATAAAGAAAAATTGATTTGAGCAAATTTCCATTTTTTTTTTATCATTTTCAACTTTCAATTCAACACTTATTCCATAACTTCGTTAATATATATTGAAAAAGAAAAGTTATTTAATAAAATTATAATCTCCACAATATACAAGACCTTAAAGGAATATAATATAACTTGTAATACAAGTTAATATAATAATTTTTTTTTTTTTAAATATGTGCGCATATTGGGATTGGGTTATTCATATTAACATTTTTGTATACAAATACTTATAAGGTAATATATAAAAATTATCAGTCAGTAGTAGGTAAGGTATTATTGTATAGTTACTTACTACTATATGATATTACTATGTATTTTACCGACCTGCTTCCTTATCCTAACTTTTTTAAATTTATATCTAAACAAAATAATCTCTGAGAGGAAAAGAAATATAAATAAAACCAAAAGCAAAACCCGAAAAAAGCTAAAGAGATGAGAAAGAAAATAAAAGTATCTATAAAATACACAAAGCCAAACAGACATGCGCAGATACATAATTTCATTTTACACTCTTTGCGCATATAGCTAAATTAAAAACAAATTGCGACGGCACTCTTTTTTGGATTTTTGTAATCCAACTGATATTTCAAGGCTGCGGTTGTAAAATTATCGCGTCAGCTTGAAAGTTTTAACAAAAAAAATTTATATATTTAATAGCTTTGTAGAGTGTATAATATCGTAAAAATATAGTAAAAAATTTAAAATTATAAGTGAAAAAATGTTCACAAAATTTTATAAACACATATTTACATATATAAATATATTCAATATAAGTATGTATATGTGTAGTATTTCTAAATTTGTGTCTATACAGTAAGAAATATATGAAAGCTTAACTTTTTTATATAAATATTCTTTTTCGTCATTATTATTTACTAAATAATTTTGTAATATTTTTGTTTTTTTTTTATTATTATTTTGTTTATAGCGTGTAAATAAATACTAATTCCGATATTATTATCTTAAAATTCTATACTATATTTTTACATAACATAATAATGTAATATAATTCTTACAAAATCTAAATTTGAATTTATTAAACAATTATTTCAAATCATTTAATATATTAAAGTTTTATTACGTAAAAAATTATTAATTTTTCAAGGTACCTATAAATTTTATTTCAAATTGAATTTTAATGTGTTGAAATTGAAAATGATGATTTTTTACATATAAAGATAATTTCAAATACAAATACTATATATACCTAATTATGATGAGTGTGAAGTAACACATGGGAGATAATACTGGGGACTTGGTAGACAAAGTAATAATATATATGGCAGATGAATGCTGAACTTATGTGGACAGAGTTGCATTTACATGAAGGTTTAAATATCGAGGAAACACTCTATAATACTATAATGTTATCGAAATGCAGAAATGTGGAAGATGCGCGAAATATGAGTTCGTATGAAACATTAAAACACGATATCTATCATTCTTACTTTATTTATGCCTGATGTGTAATTGATTGATGATTAATTCTGAGGGAAACCATTAGGATTTATGCAGATAAAGGAATATTAGGGCTATAGTGCTCAAGTAAACTACATGCAGCGGTGATTGGGCTGAGCTAACAACTCTTTAAAGCGAAACAGAAAATTGGTTTCCAACCTAGAACTCCTGCTTATTGTAGGAACCAAAACATAATTGATACAAAAAGTGTTCAATCGTATCGCTTTTGTCTCCGCTTCCTCTAGTACATAGTATGTTTACTTTGATGAGTATTATAAGATATTAAAAACGAGAATTGAAATTTTAGGACTTAATGTAAACTGGTCTCGGAAAGGTGAACGTATAGAAATTGTATTGTATTTTATAAAGTAACTCCACACACAATCCTAAATACGATTCGGCTTAATTATTTTCAGGAAACAGGGAATATAGAAAGAATACCATTAAATAAATAGTTCTACGAAACGCTGAAATCAATTTTAAATCGAAAGCTAAATTTAAATCGTAATAATTAACATTATGAATTATAGTTAACTTGTTATACATATCTATCTAATAAAAGAGAGTTTGCCAAGTTGTAATATAACAAATAATGTTGTGTAATTTTTGATTAAAAAATAAATAGAACAATTTATTTTTTATTAAAAAATTTCAATTAATATTCTGTACTATATGTAAGTATATTAGTATAAATATATGAAGAAGTATCAGTAGATGTTCAAATTCTCGGCTAAGGCCTATAATGTTATAAAAGATATGAAATTAAAAAAATTTAACATTGAAAATATTTTTTAGTGATATATGCGTGACATACCTAACAATGTAATATAGAAAAGGGCAATGTTTTTGTGTAGGTAACCGTATTACGATAAAAAAAATTATTATCAAAATTATGATTTTAAACACCAGCCACAACTAAATAAGCGGGAAAACTCAACTCTGATAATATATAAACAATCTGAATTTAATAATTTATAAAATTTTGCTATTAATTAGGAAAATAAACATGCGGTTTCAAGAAATAAAACGTTTTGAATAAGTATGGTAAAATTATGCGTTAAAGAGTTAGAACTAGAAAATGAGATAAAAATTACTTTATTAATCTTTATACTTGTAACAACAATTGATTTGGACTTATAATATATTTCAAATTTTTTTTTTTATTATAAAAATAGATACTACGATATCCGAAAATTAAATAATAATTATATTGGCGCAATGCCATCTGCTGTGAATTAATTAGATCAAAAGAACTGTTGACGTTGTTAGGAATAGACAATTCGATGTAATTACAGGAACAATATCGTCTTTAGTTTAGTTTAGTTGATTTTTGCATAGTCAAAATAAATATGGACAACAAATCATATAAATCCAATTATTGGTTGCTTGTCTATCATAAAAACTATGTTACTGGCGTACTATAGAAGATCGATGTCCCCTATATAATAAATCGAACATAAACATATATATGTATGTATACGTGTAGAATTAATTAATAAGCATATTAATATGCAGACTATCCAGAAAAAATAGACACTACATTGAAAATTGAAAGTGAATTTCATCAAAAATTAAAGCGAATATGCTGCTTTAGCTTCCTTAACTTATTATCAGGTTAACGGTCTCTACAATTCGTACGCATAGTAAAAAAGTGTAAAGATAAACGTTGATATTGGTTTTGTTTTTGTTACTAATGTATATTCTGTTCTGTATATCTACCTAATGACGTAACGACATTCAGTGCAGAAACTTGCACAATTTTTAGCATTTTCAATAATAGATTTTTATAAACTAATTGGTTTTGCTTTTACTATGTATATTATTTTATATGTAATATTAAGATTAAATCATTAAATGGGCAGCCAAAGTTAATAAATAAAATTTTAACATTTTATTTATTCCCCGTCCCCATTATAGGTACTGTCTAAAGTTGTGTTCTTGCGTTAATGACATAAAAAGGTGATTTTAATCCGCTGTTTTATAATATTAAAAACATTGTAAATAATTATCTAGCACTTTCTAAATATCCCAGCTTATTTCTCAGCTTTTTATTATTATTTTTATAGCTTCTACAAGATTTATCATATAAAATACTATTTTCTTGCACCCGCATTGCATACGTTGCCTTTGTGAATGTTGAGTGAGAGTAACTGGAGCATTATTCACAAATAATAAAAAACAAGCCGTTTTTTAAATTCGATTATATAACTCATATTACCTTCCTAAAAATTTGGTCTTAGCATAGAATTTACAGCTTTGTGATTAAGTCGCCAAAAAAGTTGTCAAAATGAAAATTGTATAAATAAATTTTAATTAATGATTGCGAGGGTGGAGCAATTCGAAAAAAGTTAAAACTTATCCGCATTCCTATAACACTGCTTATAATATCAATTTTATCCGATTTTACTGACACTTTTCATACAGCTTTATTTAATTATTTATTTCATACTCATGAAGTCGATAAGTTCAATAGATCCATATCAACATATAGTATATAATTTATTATGTATAGTAGTGATCTAAAATTTTGTGAATATTTATTGTGCCAGACAGTTTGTAGTACATTGTATTTAATCGTACTATACGAATAAAATTTCATTTCATTCAGGGTTGGTTTAATAAACTGCCGAGTTTTGAGCTACTCTTATCTTATGGCAAACGATTAGAAATATTAAGTATTTGTATGTAAAGTATATGATCTTGTATCTTTGAAGGTGTATCGCTTGGGGTCTCTCAAAATAACATTTGGCTAGAAAGTTTAATTTGAAACATAATAACCTCCGAACTTTTAAACTGAATAAATATTAAGCCAGCTAAAATATTTTCACTTCCGCAGTTCATTTAAAAATTCAAATGGAACTGGTTCTTACTATATAAATTGAAACTGTTGTTTTGTTTTTTTTTTTCGAAAGTTAATCTTAAATTTCGAGATTAATATTATTTAGTTAATAAAGTATATTTATATTTATTTGGTATAGTGTTTATTACCAATAAATTCGAGAAAATATGTAGTATAAGAAAAGAATATTCCTTATGGTTAGTACTTACTTATATAAAAAAAAAGCAAAGATCATTTTCCCCATATTAAAAAAAAAAATAAAAAAATAAAAAACAAAAATAACGCAAATAAAAAAATCAAGGTTGAATTTCGTTAAGCCCACTTAATTTCCTGAAACAGAGATTCAAGGACAAAAATTCTGAATTGTTAGTATGGTTTTGGTTATACTACACAAAAAAACCTATAATTTTTTATGTGCGGAACATTAGAAAACTTTCAAAAATAATATAACAACAAAAAAAACCAACACCAAAAAAATTCTATAAATAATAAAATAATCTATACAAAAAAAAAAATTATTACCGTATCTTATTAGATATAAATACATATTACATATAACCACATATATATATAATTATGTATGTATATATATATCCCATATATAAATTTATATAAAACAAACTTAGGTTTAAAAAAAAAGTTGACCAAAAATTGTTTTAGTGAAGGACAACGTGCATAACTCTTTCTTGCAATGCGATTTAAAGTTTTGTTGGTTTTTTTTTTTTTTAACAAAAAACTTTTGTCTGTTAAAAAACAGCCTTCAGTTTTTTTTTTTTTTTATAATTTTTTTTTTTGTTGGAAGGGGGATAAATAAACGAATAAATTTATATATGATATGAGTACCTACATAAAAAAATATACACAGAAAAAAAAATAAAGGTGATTTCATAAAATCATAAAAAAAAAATTTCGTTACAAAAAACTCTCAAATGAAAAAAACAGTGTAGGAAAAATTCTGTTAAATTATTTTCTGATTTAATTCAAAAATTGTTTGATAAAAAATTAAACAAGAAATAAATTTTATAAATAACACTGCAAATTCCATTTAAATAATTCTATATAAACTTTATGTTTTAATTAATAAAGAAATGCAAAAACAGAAAACAATCACACAACATTTAAACAGTAAAAAAATATGTAAGAATTATGTATAGTATCTTAAATTAAAATAAATACATAATTTGAATGATTCTAACGATGTTAAAAGCTAATAAAATAGCTATAAGATATTTATAATGTGATTTATTTAAATTTAAAAAAAAAAAAAAAAAAAAAAAATTAATTATCATAAAGAAATAATTATTAAATTTTTACCTGTCTCATCCAGTGTGCAATATTTTGACCTTCAAGCTTAATAAATATATATCAAAAAGTAATCCTATATATATTATATATATACACATATATATATATTGTTGGAAATTTATAATTTTTGGTTATAAGTTCCTTCAAGTTTGTGTCCACAGTTTATGATTTTTTCTTTAATATTTTTATGTTTTACCACAAATTTTTTACAACAAATCTAGATTTATTACTAATATTATAGAGTCATTAATTATTATATTATTATACAAATTAGGTATAGTATTAAAAAAAAATTAATTATATTATGTAAAAAACACTGAATTGTAAATTTAACTTGGTGCGTTTTGTAGAAATTTAACACAGGTTAATTACACGCAAATTAATGTTGTAATATTTTTTTTATCTCATTCTTTATTTATATTTAATTCTAATTTAAATTTATTAAATATAATACAAAACTTATTTTTTATATATTGGTATTTATATGATGGGTTAAAATAATGAATTATGCTTTTTGGAACCCAAATTCATAAATTCTTTTAATTAACTATAACTTAAAAAAAAAAAAAAGCAAAAACACAAAAAAAAAACATTATTTTTTAATGATCGATGATGAAAAACATAAATTTTTGGACAAAAATATCTTCATAAATAAATTTCATTGCTTATATATTTATTATATGTATATAAATATTATACATAATGTACACTTTTTCTGTTAGCTTATTTCACTGTAAAAGTTTTATTTTAGTTATTCAATATACATATTTATATATATATATAATATATATATATATATATAAATATATATATATATTATACGTCCGGAAGAAAATGCGTTACGCAAAAATAAAAAACATTTTATTACACATTATAACAAATAATTATGTATTATTATTTATATTAAATACTATTATTGTTTTCGTTAATTTTTTTTTTATTTAAAATTATTGTATAATAACTAAACATTTTTTTTTAATCGACAAAAAAATTAAAATTAAATAAAATATAAACATTCTTTTTTTTTAAAAAAAAAAAATTATAAAAAAATCAAACGTACAACCGCGTTAACTCTCCGATCGTACTGATGATTAAAAAAATTTTAGCAACAGAGCAACACAACTTCTGAATAACTACTTAGGCGCTGAGTAACCATAATAACTGAACACACCAGAAAAACAGTATTCCCGAAACTGGCTCTGTGCGATTTCAGATTGCGCTTTTTTCCATTCTTTTTTTTTTTTTTTATGTTATGCTTTTGCTTTTATTGTTGCCTTTCATCAAATCTTTGTTGTGTTCGCAGAGAATTTCAAAAATAATCAATATAAAATAAAAATATACTTCGTATTAATTTTTTGTTACTCTGGCACTGAGGTCTCGTCGTCTTGTCGTCCGTTGTGATCTCAAATATCAAACAGTATAAGAAAAGCAAGCACTAAGCAGAATCTGCTCAAAAAATAATAATACAACTACACACTCTACACTCTACAGTCTACACTACACTCTACACTACACCACAATATAAATATTTTTAATCTTAATAATTTTTTGGCATATTAAATTTTGTATGTTATTTGTATATTATATATATATGTACATACATATATACATATATATATTATATTTTAAAATGTAAAGAACATAAAATATTGTAATTGTAAATTGTAACACACAACATACATAATAATAACTCTCTACAAAAAAAAAAAATATTTCTTAGTGCTTTTCAATTTCATTTTTATAAAATTGAGTAGCTGTAAATTTTGAAATTTTTACCTTATATACATATATACTTACATATATATGTTTTGTTTTTGTATTCCGTTTGACAACGATCGACGATTTTTTGTTCAATGATTTTCTTCCAATCCACTCTCTTCTATCTTTCATTCCTTTATTTACACAATTCCAAAAAAAAAAAAAAATCATACTACAAATTCATACTACCACCTCCTCTTCAATCTTTTTTAGAAAAAACATATTTATGTATCAGATAGTTTAAGTTTATATATATATATATATATATACATTTATTTATTGTGTAATTTTTGTATATGTATATAATATTATAAATGTATGTAAATTTTCTACAATGGTTTGCGCACAAATGCTCTGTACAAAATTATTGTGCAATAAAATTAAAAAGACAGCGAAATACATAAAATATAAATTTATATATATACAAGCATATATATATATATAAATATGTGCAATTTATGAATTTATGTATGTATATACATATAGATATGTACCATAAATGTAAAAGTTCCAGTTTCCTACTAACATTATTTCACTGTCATACTTTCAGAACTTGTTTTACTCATTTATAAACAATACAATTTTAAATACATATTTTTTTCATTATTTTTTTTTTTAAAAAAAGAGCAATATACTTATGTATATATATGTATCATATGTATGTACATTTTTGATCTCCCATAGTAAAATAATTCTTATTTACATAATAAAAAGAGGTAAGCAATAGTTTAATATTTTCTTTATGCTTTTTTCATGATGTTCACGGAAGCTTTTGAACTTATAACAATGATGGTGTAACTTAATTAAGTTATTTTTTTTATTACATACATTCTCTTTATATTTATCTATATATACATATGTATATAGATAAATATTATATGTGATTGGATTAACGCTATATACTATACTTACTATATTTAATTTCTTAACTTATAAGAATTATTAAAATAACATGCTTTCAAGGCTTTTTGGTCGATGATATAGTCATAAATTTTATAGAAATTAACTTTTTTTTTAAATTAATTATAAAATTAATACAATTTCCGCTATTAGTAATGAAATGAATATTTGATAAGAAATAGTTTGGAGATATTTTTAAAATCCTTGCTGTTATAACTTACATAGGTAACCCGTGTTTGTGTAGTCTGTATCTGTACTGTACTGTACTGAAGTAGTGAAGTGTATTAATATTTTTCATCTAATTTGAGATCATCTATTTCTTTTCTACTTTTCGTAGAGAGCTGAATCTTGGTACACTACACTTATTGAATTATTCCGTTGATAATATTATATAATCTATTAAAATTGAAACTACACTCTTAATCCTAAACTGATTAACATCAGATAACAGATAACCGCAGGAGAAGGAGTTACGCTATACGCAGAGAAAAAGAAATAGGTGGAATGAAGAGGAAAGAGTTTAGGAAAATATTTTAGTAATAAAAGCGAAAAATATAAAGAATGGTGTTTTTCAAATTTATGACCAATTTGTTGTTTGTTCTTTCTCGAAAAAGCAAAGGATTAAATATCATCCATTCCTGCCCACGTTCAAAAATATTGAAAGAAACTTGATTACATACTGATTTCTTAAACAGCAATAAGCTTTTACTTCTAAAACGAGCTTATTACTTCTAATAAGCTTTTACTTCTAAATATTTTGGTATAATTATGTCAAATATTAATTACCAATTGCTGAAATTCCTGGAATACGACCAATAGTGGGTTAGATATTAGATAGCATGAATTGAATTTGTAATAATTAAGATTTTTCTAATTAAGATTTTACACAAAAAGATTTTTCAGATGACTAGTATAAATTTATACTAGTAGTATGAAAAATCGTCTGAAAAATCTTTTAGTGTAAAGAGGCTCTAAGTATTATATACTAGAGAATCAAATTTAAAATTGGTCGTTTCTATAATCGACACAGACTGTCACATCATGTACAAAATTACAAATTTTCGTCTTCTTCAATGGAGAGTTTCTGTATATATTTATAACAAAATTATTGCATAAATGTTAATGTTTAATTTCATAAAACATAAAACATCTATAGATAGATATTAGGAAAAATTTGTAGGGTATATACTCAAAAGTATTGTGGATTATATACTCGTATATTTCAAATGTAAAACTTTACTATCATGCTAGTACTCCTTTAATTCGCTTCCTAAGCTCATCCAATTCCAATATAAAATGTTTAGATTGTAGTTTCGAGTAACTAAATATTATAGGACGCGGTCGAACCGAATATAGTATAACATATTGTGGCGCACTATAGAAACGGAGACTGAAGCATTTTTTTTTCAAATTATTTTATATTTTTTTTTAAATGTAATAAGAACTTTATATATTATATACGGCATTCATAAATGTTTTTTTTTTCATAGTTATACAATTTTTGATAAGATATCCTTTGATGGGATTATTCTTTATATATAAATGAAGAATAATCCTATGTAAGATCTAAAGCTGCCCACACATTGTATAACCTGGTTGTGAACGGTGACATCACATAAGGCCATAATGAAACATAAAACCATATAGTTTTGGGACATAAAGCCATATAATTTAATATTAATAATTTTAAAATGTTTAGGAACTTTCTGTTATCGGATGATATTTGTTTCTTCTTTCGCCATATATAAAGTAAAAACTTCTTTTAAAGAAATTTTTTGTTCAAACATTAATCTGCCTTCCCCTTCTCTTTATTGTACCGGTACACATAACAAATTTCAAACTATAAATTATAAAAAGCATGATACTGATGCATTTGAATTTACTAAATGAAAAATTTATGTTACATGAACAAATGGATTTTGAAAAACGGTTAAGACATATTATTAAAAATATTTATATAAATTTCTGCTTTAAAGTATTATTGGTTTAGTTACACGATTATAATTTATATTGTAAATTACCCAAGCATTACGCCGGTTTACTAAACTTTACTATCATGGTAGTACTCGAATACGAAGGAGCAAGAAGGCATTTTCAATTTTTTTTTTCCACTTTTTCAAGCAAAGGATTTAATAGTTTTTTTTAACTTTTTGAATAAATTTTGTTTAATCAAATGCCATATGGCTATTGTGTCATTTGGATTAGACTAACGCCATTATGGACTTATGTTATGTCATGTATAATCTAATGATAACTTTTATTAAGTTCCATTTTCCTAACATTATATAGAATAATCCTATGTAACTCAGTGATTCTTAACCGGTGCTCTGCGAAACGATTTAACAGTACACCTGATACTAAGATTAGATACGAAATATATTTGTCACATTTGAAACAACCAGTACTGAATTTTCTTTACATTTTTAACAGATCGTACCCTGATTATGAAATCTACATAGAAATGATAAATTCAAATTTTTGGATTTTTACACATAAGGAAAATACCCATTTATTTATATCTTGCTTTTTTGACTTATTATAAATTATGTATATTCGTTAAAAATCCAAAAAATTGAATTTGTCATTTCTATGTAGATTTCATATTTAGGATTCGCGATGATTCTATTGCAATTTTCGGTGAATTATAATACGAAAAAGACTTTCTGATCTGTAGAAGAGGAAATAATAATTTAAAGTAGCAATTTCTTATATTAGTGAAGATATTAGTTTGAGAGTCACTAATAGCTTCTCTAATATATATATATATATATATAATATTATATTATATATTTATTTATAATTTATTGATTTATCGTTTTTCGTTATCCTCAATTTTTAACAATTTATTTTTATTGATTTTATGTTAATTATAATTTTGAAAAAACGAAAAAAAAAAAAAAAAATTACATATATTTTTTAGGTACCGTGAAATAAGGCCATGCAAAATAACGTCATATAGCAAAATTAAGCCAAAAATATCAGCCAAAGAATTTTTAATGCAACTACTTAAGTAACAAGCAACAATACCAAAATTATATCTCATAATTTATAAATGAATTTGTACTTTGGCAAATGAATGAACTGATGAGAAGGATGAAGAAGGAGTGTGAATAAACTTATCGTACAAGACAAGTATAAATATTTTCATCATCATTATTAATAAGAATATTATTATTTATAATAATATGTTTTTATTTCATAAAGTTTTTTTTTTAAATGTTAACACATTATGTAGTTTTTAATTTAAATTTTTTAATTTATGATATTGGTGGATCCATCATTTCGTTCGATTTCTGCGTGGAATAGTGGAACTAATTTTTAATTCAGTTCATCGTTTCGTCCGAAATCTGCTGGGAAATTTTATTTTTTACATTTTTGACACAATATTTACATATTTAGAATATTCTGACTCCGAGAAGGTTCAGTTCAGAACCACTGGTCTAAGTTATAGAATTGTGTATCAATAAGTTTAAAGTAATATGATTATTAATCGCAAACATTATTTTACTAAATAATTTCATTTTCCTATAAGTATAAACGATTATGAAAGTTGATTTACTTAAATACTGCGCGGTCCTTTCTTATACAGCAAAAATAATACTGGCTGGGTTTATTGTGTTATAGCCTAATATTAAAAAAGTTAATTTTTTAATAATATATTCTAAAATCTTACAAGGAATAAAGAAAGTTCAATACTTTAACTTTTGATTTTGTTGATTCCCTCTGAACCCATAGTCATATTTTTTTTTTAAAATTAATATTATTACAATGGCCGAATATTTTACTGCTACCATGAAAAAACTATAAATCATAATGATATATAATAAATTTCTAATTTTGGCTTTAATGTAATGTTGTCGTGGACCACTTCAAGCTAACATATTTCAGAATATGAATCCATTCTCATAAAAATAAACGCTATTTTACGAGTAAATACATATATTTTTTTTAAAAAAATATATAGATTTCGTAATCTTTCTTTATCTTTAAAGAAGTCGTAAATTATTGTAAAATACATAAAAAAGAAAAAATGAAACTAAAACTAAAACTATATCCTGTTCTTTCTTAAGTAGAAGTATGTCAATTCTAAGAGAATTTAATAGCCTATATGATATCTTTGTGAACAGATAATAAAAAAAAAACCCTAAAAGATAAAACAGGCGGGACTAAAATATCTGTCCCTTTTAAATGGAAGTCTATAATTGATGTCCATATTTGATACTTTGTTTGTAGTTATTAGTATTAAAATTGTAGTTTTCAAGCTCCTCCCTTGTATTATTTTGTAATACATATTTTCTAACTAAACATCTAAATAGTTAGTAGTTGTAAACAAAATTTAATTTAATTTTTGTATATTATACACAAATTCATAATTTTACATAAAGAATTAGATAATGTAAAGTCTGATAAAAATAAATGTTTAAGGAAAATATGATTGGAAAAGTACAAAAAAAAGGAATACGTGAAATATATTTTTTATTATACTTAACGTATTTAATATTCAAACATATTACGGATAATAAATTAATATCTAAAAATTATATGTAAATATATATTAATATGTACCTTTAATGTTTATTACATCATTATTGCAAAAATTAATTTCATGTGAATTAATAAACATGAGCATAACAATTTCAAAAAAGCTTGTTGCCGATGGCATGTTCAAAGCTGGAACTGAGCGAGTTCTTAAGTCGTGAACTTGCAGAAGATGATTATTCTGGTGTCGCTGTTCGTGTTACACCATCATGTACTGAAAATATCATTATGGCCACAAAGACCCAACAAGTTTAGGGTGAAAAAGGTCGTCGAATTCGTGAATTAACAGCGAATTAAACGATTTAATTTTGAAGCTGGTCGTATTGAATTATATGCAGAAAAAGTAGCTACCAGTAGTCTATGCTGTCTATACCATAACTCTACAGCATGTTATGGTGTTTTTAGATTCATTATGGAATTTGATGCCAAAGGATGTGAAGTTGTTGTATCGGGTAAATTGCGCAGTCAACGTGCTAAATCAATGAAAATCGTTGATGGTCTTATGATTCATTCGGGTGATCCATGTAATGATTATGTAGAAACAACTACACAATATGTACAACTACCAATCTAATGACATTTGAATCATACTTCTCGATTGATCCATTCTGAAGCTATGAACAAAAATATGTTTCTACTTTTTGTTTAACATCCAATCATAAAAATGGGTGTACCACCTTAGGGGCCCAGCTTTATAAAACTTATACAACTTATTGGTCAGAATGAATAAAAGAATACATATCGTAGTGCAGCTATACTCAAGTATTTCAGGTTCATCATCATATACATAGGTATAAATCAATAAAATATTAACTATTTATATACAAAACCAAACTAGAAGTACGATATTTTCGGATTTTTTTTGATTTTTTAAATCATAACAAGTTATATCATAATATTTTTAAAATATAAATTTCGAGGTACAAAAATTCTTTATTTTAAGTACAAAAAATTATATTGGCACCACCAAATTTGCAGTATAAATAAATCGCTTTTTTACCAATTATTAAACTTTAATTCCTACTTTTAAGCTTTTTAGTAATATCAAAGACGAAATACATTATTACCATAAACAGTTGCCCATAAATATAAATAGCCAAAAAAATAACCAACCTGCCATCCTACCAATACAAAGAACATAATTTTCAATTGCAAAATGTACTACCATGAGTAAATTTAAATTTTTTTCGAAAGTTTTGGCAAAAAATCAATTAATTTTACAAAAAACAGTTTTACTCTCAGGATTTAAAAGTTTTGCTATTTGATTTAAAGAATATAAACTTAGTTTTAATTCCTAAATTATAATTTTATCTATTTATGAATTTATATATAATTATATAGTTTTAGAAAATTCGAAAAATCTTATTTATATTCCATAATTTATAAAGGCTGAATGGTTCTATATAGATTTTTGCGCTATGAATTCGTATAATGCCAACAAATATTATTTTACGATTACGAACTTATCTATCACACAATATTATGAGTTTACCAAATATTATATATTTTCATAAATATTTAACTTAAGTTCAGACAGATACATATTATACATTGTATGATCACAATTAAAATTATTTAAATTTAATACTGTTTTAAATAATCAATAAGTGTATAAAGTGATTAAACGTCCAATCCTTTTCGAAATAGAATTTATAAAATAAAGTATTTGTAGAAAGCATAAACAAATATTATGTCTTCTGTTATTTATTATTAACGGAGTGAATGAAATTTTTTAAAAGAATGTAATAAACATAAATTATTTTATGATATTAGAGTTATATAAATAAATGGTCCTGTATGTAAATTATATTAAGTGAAATCTTTTACCCAAATACTTTCTGTTTACCTCTTTTTGCTTATATGACCTTAATATATTTTGTTTTTAATAGATATACTTTTCTATGGTCAATATCAAAATCAAAAAAGGTATAGTCTTTTAGCCTTTGATGTTTACATTGTATTTTTATTGTTATTACATATTTTAGTTAAATTCGAAAACTAGGTAATATTTAAACAAAAGCAAAGGGCTAACTACTATGATGAACCAATTTAAATTGTAAAAACATTAAAAGAAAACGATATGCATATTGTATGCACTATATATATATATAATTTATCTAAATATTCTACCAATTCCAAGTATGATAAATGTAAATCTAAATTTTTATTTTATATTTATTCTAATTCTAATTTTAAAGACCCTTGCGGAGAGTTAAAATCGTTTCGGTTCTAAAATCCATATATTTTTTTATGATGTCCAATTTAGTTAAATTTAAAAGTATGCGATATTTTTAAAACCTAAAATGAGTTAAATTGACTTTCTAAAACTTAAAGTTATTAAATAAAATATAAATTGTAATGTTAAATAATTGTTATTGTAGATACTTTTTTTTAGGAAGAACTTAAAGTGTTACCGCTGCGTTAAGAATATTAAATTATTATGTAATTTTATTTCCCTAATGAAAATTACGGAAATAAATAATATCGTATAAATATATCGTATAAATTATTTATATCAAATTTAATAGCGTATTCGCAGTTGAACACCTTTTTTATAATATTTTTATTAAGAGTTCCTCTATTTGTAAAATCATTTTATTCTTTTTGGTGCTGCCTCACATATACCATAATTGTGGATTATGAAATTTTGGATTTTACTTTAGTTCTTACATGTTTTGATGGTACTTAACTAAACTATTCACAATCGCGTTACTCGAAAAAAAAATTTTACATATTCAAAAAAGTAATTGATATGAAGAAATCTATAAAAAGAATTACTGCAGGCCTCTTAGTGAAAATATAACATTTAATTTGATAAACAAACAAACTATAATGGATAATAAAAAATTTACTCACAAACCACGTCCATTTTTTTAAAAACCAGTGCATGGCTTTTTTCCAGATGAATATGGTATGAAGTGAAGACTGACTGGAAATAGTGTAGAATCCATTATTCGAAAGCAAATTATTAAGGTAAAAGAACTATGTTAAGTTCAAGTGTAAAACAAATAATTTAACGCACATTTATAGAATATTATAAATGTGCGTTAAATTATTTGTTTTATAATTCATTATTATTGAAAATGTTACTCAAAAATGTTAAATATTTGACCATAAACTGAATGTTGTGTTGGTATGAAATTTGATTGCTCACATGCTTTTGCATAATCAAAGATTTATATTGTTTGACGTATTTGGAGGTTTATATATATTTTCACAAATTTCTATATTATTATAGAAAAGCCCTCTCTAAAAAGCATCACCTTCGTTTTATATATTTTCACATATAAATAAATAGTAATCAACCAATATTTTTTGAAACTATCTTTACATTGCACTCGCATTTCACCAAACTAAGAATTTAAATACAAAACAAGATTAATCCGCAACTATATTTTGTAGTAAAGCAAATTATTTAAATTTGGCCAAAGACTAGGAGAAGAATCTGGTACTATAATGAAAGGATTCACTTACTAGTAATAATTGTGTAGATTCTCACATCTACAATCTATATCTTGTTATGTCTGTATTTTGCCTATTTGTTATATTTATTTTATTAATTTTTATATATCATCTATTTAAATATTAATATTGAAAAATTATAGATTTTTAATAAGGTTGGATAAAGAAGCGAGTCGTACTGGGACAAATTACTGAAAATAGTATTACAAAAACAGGAAAGATAAATTTTTCTAAGCTTCGTATATATATTAAAAAGGAAGTCATGGTCCAAACATTTTATTTTAAATTTTTATTGTTTGTTATGAATAAGGTAATATAAAACAAAATAATAAATAAATTAGTAATTATCAAAAAAATAATGGTTATATTATTTAACACCTTTCCAAAATATTTTTTATACA
This sequence comes from Rhamphomyia laevipes, assembly GCA_963920725.1. NCBI lineage: Eukaryota > Metazoa > Arthropoda > Insecta > Diptera > Empididae > Rhamphomyia > Rhamphomyia laevipes. The sequence goes on along the minus strand of OY987259.1, from coordinate 25,362,772 downwards.
AATACTTAATTTCCATTCAGGATTGCGAGTTAACAAATGTTTAATTAATATAATTTTTTAAATTCAACATAATTATATCTAGTATCTATATTTTCTTTATTTATTATTATTATTGAAACTTAATATTTAAAGATTCTAGCTTTAATACACAATTCATACAAAAAGATATTTTTTTTTTTGGATTTTTTATAATGGTATACTGCACAATTTATTTAATTTATATACTGTTTGTTTTATACAATTTAGTTTCCACTTCATATTTATGAATATTTGAATGGATTATAATACCATAAAGAATAACAGCTTTTATTAACAATAAATAGCTCAATAGATTTATTTTTCGTAATAATTTTTTTTTTATATAATATTTTAACTAAATTAACCCTTACTATAATATGCAAATAAGAATATTTTTTATTCTATGATATTTTTCCTATTTAAAATTTTAGCTGTGGTTTACATATTTACTTAAATTTATTTAAGTCCTCAACTATTATAACTCCAAAAAACCAAAAATAAAAAAAGAAAAATCTATTTATCTCGACAAGCAACAGCAGCTACTAAAGCGGCACCTCTACCTGAACCATCTTCTGATAACATAAGGTCAAATTGAATGTGAGGTTTGACTAACTCTCTAATTTTCTTAAACATCAAATCGTGGAATTTTGGATGGAAACGATATACAGATCCATCAACACCAACCTAGAAAACAAAAATATGTAAATGTGAAAAACAAATATTAATTTGTATTAAAATTGTATATGTACAGTAACACTAGGTTCATTCATTTTATTAATAAGTGCGGAAATGCCACAGGATGTGAGATGAGCTGCTCTTGTTGATACACATTCGCATATAAAGCGTACATTAGCACAATCTTCATCTGTGACATTACCAAGACCTAATTCTTCAAGCACCATACGGCAGTTAGCAAAATTTCCTATTTCATCACTTTCGATTTCTGATACATATTTCGTAAAAAACTGTCCACGTGTTAATAAAATATCAGATCCTTGACCATTAAATATAAGACCAGCTTTTGTAAATTTAACTATTACAAGCCTTGCCAGTTCACCCATATACATTCCAGATATCATTTTCTCATGACTAAATTTAAGTGTGTTTAAAAAAAAATTTATAATTTTTTATGGATTTTTTTTTATTAAATGTATTTTATATTTACAGCTGTTTGCCTGGATTTATACTATGAGCATCGACATCAATATCATATTCAGTTCGAATAAAATCCAGTGCTCCATTATCACCGAAAGCCCCCCATTCCGTATTAATTAAAACATGTGTTTTATCTTGTGGTCCATCAAACATTTCAGCTTCCTCTATTTTTTCAACATAGCATGCATTGCTACCAGTTCCTAAAGATATCAATACAATAAATTAAAATTGAAGTTAATATTTAGTGTTTTTAATTTCAATCAACTAATATATTAGATTATAGTAGTTTTTTGAGATAATTTTTTCAGAAGAAATATTAGATTTTGTTTAGATTGGGTGTTAATCATAAAGGAACTGATATAATACAATTGGAGTGGACAGAGGGCGAAAAAAATTATTATACGTACATATTATTGAATAAACTTTATGTTAATATAGTGTAACAAAAGTTCAGAGTCTGTAAAAGGGGATTTATATGTACTCACAAATCACTGTATTAACAAAATACGATTTTTTTTATTAAGTCAATGTTATTTTAAAAATAAACATTTTATTAATTGAATACTTATAATATTTATTGATTCCATTTAGCTTAGTTTTTATAAATCTTTAATTTTTGACCGGAAACAAGTTGGCGCAGAAAAGTATAATTTTTTAATAAGCAATACGTCAAACGAAATCCAAAACGATTGTATTTCAGTGCTGCCTCCGAATCAATAATTACTACACTTCTAATTTTTTTAAATATCCCAAAAAATGCAATCCTTTGTAAAAAAAATCAATTGCCGAAAATACTTATGTGCTCTTTGGTACAAAAACATTGCTCTTTTTGATTTATTCATTTTATAATTAAATAAGAAAAAAAAAATAAAAAAATTGCACCCGATCCTAAAAGAAACTATCAAAACTGGATTGTTGCACTGTTTTAATTTATGTTAATAAACTCAGTACATGTTTAGTTTAAATTTAAAAAGTAAAAATCAGGGCACATAAAGGAGATTATAATGTAGTTTATAATGTAGTTAACAATTTTAATAAATATATTTATTTAACATGAAGATATATACTGTTTAAAAAAATATTTCGACATAAATCGTGTTTCCATATCAAACAAGTAGAATTTAAAAAAAAAATATATTACAAAATAAATATTTCAAAATGCTTTCAATAATAAACTAACAATTCAATAATATTTATAATCTGTAAAAGTCGATAAATCTCTAAAAAAGCAAAATTCTTTCCAAGTTTGATAAATATAATTTTTAGGTTCGTCGAAAGTCGGCCAAATATTATTGTCAAAAAAAGTAAATTGTATTATCCACAAGAACAATTAGAAATTTAGCATAATTTAGCATGATAATATTTTTTTCATATTCCATAAAACTGATTTCAAATGTGGGTACAAAAATTATTCACGGATTTCAGAAATGCGTTTTTGTTTTAATAACTCTCTGGAAGCAAACAACTAATAAAAATTATAGTTTTTTTTTTAAAAAAAATCAAGCAATTATATAAACAATTTAAAATAAATTATAAAATAAAAACTACTGTATTTAGTAAAATACTTCTACAAACAAATAAATTATAGTTACAAATAAAAATATTAGAAATAATGATGTCGGTATGTACAGTTAAAGCCAGAATAAAATTGGATTGTATCAATTAGAATAGAACTCATTTGATGACAGTATAAAAATAACCCATTTTAATCACAATTATTGTGATCGTAGTAAGGTTGAATCAAAAAATTAATATAGTTATTGAAAAAATAGATACATATAATATATATACGAATTATTATAAAATGAAATGAAATTATAAAATAAAAACTATTTTAAACATACCAACTATACATCCAATCTTACAGTTGTGGTTTTTCCATGCACAAGACATCAGAGTACCGGTAGTATCATTCAGGATCGCACATACGTCGATAGCCACGTCCTTAATTTTTTTTTTTATTTTTAAATAAAATTTTATTGTTAAATAAACCGTAGACAAATATTGATATAGTATAGAATAGAGTATTATGAAGGATGAATAAATGATTATGATTCAATCACAGGCAATATTATACTAAATATAGTACTTTTTTGTTCAATAAAATACAAATATTCTGATATTGTGTAATGATGTTTTTAAATATCTAAAAAGTCTTATAGAATTAATCATTTACATCGTTCGAGAGTAGAAGGAAAAATAGGTATATTATCAATTCATGCTTATAATAATAAGTTTATTTTGTGTATAAATGTGCCACTAAAAATACATTTAACTAAGTAGCCTATGAAACTACCCACTTATAATATATATGCAGTTAAATATAAAACAAGATAAAAACCCTAAATTTTACCCCATTATTTTAATAGATAAAAAGACAAAAAATGTAAAGGGTTTTCTAACTGAAACGTTATAAAATTTTGAAATTTATGCAAATATTATCGAAGTTTCCATTTTCAGGGAAGAAATGGAATAAAAAAATATTATATCAATTTAGAAAATGTCATCTTACCAATAATCACCCCAATTTTGCAGTTACGATTTCTGTGTGCACATGACATTAGTGTTCCTGTTGAGTCATTAAGAATAGCCATCACCGCAATTTCAACATCCTACTCATATAATTTTTCATATATTTACTTAAATTTTTCTTTTCAAAAAATAAATAAAATAAAATAATAATTTTGAAACTTTTTATTTACAGGGTGTTTGGGTCAAACTGGCGGCAATATTTATCAAGATAAAAAGTGAATCTTTTTTTGGGCAAAACTGTATATACATATATAGAAAATATTTTATTACAAAATTCTTATTAATTATAAGCAAAATTTTCCGATAACACATCCTGTCATTATTTTCAGAATGATCACAGTTATCATTAATAACTACGGTATATGAGTTAAGGGCCCTTTATAAAGGGATTTGTTTTCGAACAAAATGTAGATCAATTTCTTGATAAAAAAAAATATGACGGAGAGAATGAACTAAAATTTATAGAAGACAAATAGCCAGAAAAAAATCTAAATTTATCTTCCATCAATTTTTGACAAAAAAAAAAGTAATTACCACTATTTAAGTCTAATGGAGATGGTCATTTACATACACATAATACCAATTCAGTTTAAATATACTGTTAAACTATTAAAACAATATTTTATTGCAATTCCTAATTATTTATCTAATATTAATTAATAATTCTACTACCCTGATTTGATTTGCCAGTTTAATACACAACACCCTGCAGTAATACACCCTGTATAGTTATAGCTATATTACATCTTTTTATACCACATCGAATATTTTTATTTATTGATGTTTAATAGTATAATATTGAATTTACTATAGTATTAGTAAAAGTATGCTATTAATTAAAAGTATTACATGAAGAATTATTGGCACAGTGACGATTTTTTTTATAAATTAAATAATTCTGGATGATTAGTTTTCCCTTTTAAAAGAAAACAAATTTGCATACAAATATGACTGGTATTCTTTTAAAAATAATATGAATTAACACTGTTGAATGATGTGAAAAAAATAACTTACTCCACGTCTTGCAATTGAATCCTTGAGAAGTTGTACAACATCCTGATCAATAACACCTGAACAATTGAAACCCTTAGTCCATCTAACTAGCATACCTTTGGTTAGACCTAATTGTCGTAATGGAAATGAAAAAGTGAATCCCAGCGGTAAACGTTCTTTGTATACATTATGTTCCTATATAAATTATTTAAATTGGATTATACTCAAGCAATTAATTAAACAGAAAATGAGATTAATTAAAAAAAAATTCGAAGGCAATATAATACCGTAAGACGATCTTCTGAGAATAAGTAATACAATTATCTTCAGAGTCCCTTACTATACAAAAAGCTTTTTCAGTTTTTTATAAGTTTCTATTTTGCAAGATTTTGATTGGACAAATTAATAACATTTGAATTTATGATTTAGATTTAATTTGGATTTTTATTAATGAATAACAGTTCAAAGCTTACTTAATAATAAAACACTGACGATCAGCTGGTTCAACGATTATTAAAGAAAATATTAATTATAAACATCATAATAAAAATTATTTTGGTTACAAAAGAGATGAAAAATATTTTGGTAGATTTGTTATTAACAAATTTAATGTCAACAATTCTATTGATTATATTAAACAGTAAAATAAGATGAACTAAATTATAAAAAAAATATTTTGTTTAAAAGTTTTATAATTTTATTAAAATTATTCGTGGCATTCTCGGTTTCTTTTTTGCCTTGAACTAGTCGCAAAACTAGTTAGTGTCGTAATAGCATGAAACTATGTAGTCATTATCATAATAGCATACTCTCTAAATTTAGAAGCTAATGTTTATAAATGTTTGTAAGCTTTTAAGTTTAGAAAGTAAATAACGTAAGAATTTAGTACTATTCGTTTGGCAAGGCTGCAAAAATCTTCTAGTTATGTGAGAAAAATTACTTATAATTTTGATCATTAAAATATACAACGAATATACAAAACATAATATATTCCAACCAACAAAGGTATAACAAACATCTTAGGGTATTATATTGTCTTTAATAATGTGAAATAAATAATCAATTTTAAATAAATATCTACACTTTTTATATTATTAATCAAATTAATATAGTAAAAGTATAATACCTAATATTGTAAAATTAAATTTATTGAATATTCTTGGTTCAAATGTATATTAAATTTCTTATTCATAGGATTGATTAATGATGATACTTAAAAAACTTACTTTCATAAAATTAGCTAAACATTCTGCAATATGATCAAAAAGTTGTTCACCAGAGCCAATCATAATTTGTTGTGGAATTGCGTAAATTTTTGATTGCATTTCAAAATCATTGTCACCTTTTAAATGAATCAAAAGAACACGAAAATTAGTTCCTCCAAGATCTAGTGCTAAAAATTTCCCTCTTTCTTCAAGAATAATAAATAAAGTAAAGTACACGGTATCAAATAAAATATATATTAGAAAATAATTCCTACCATTTCCGTTTGGTAAGTCCTGAACATATGTAATAAAACATTTAATATCTGCATGATCATGTGTATCTTTTGCAAGTCCTCGTTTGATTTCATACAGAATTCTTGCACTTAATTCCCTAATCTGTTCATCTGTAAAAATTAATTCTTGGCACTTTTCCCGAATCTGCAAAAGAATTAAAAATAAATAAATCACAATTATTTATTTATTTATTTTGTGTTTAAATATTATAATATATTCATACGTTTTATAACACACATGATTACTAAGATCCATATGCGCTTAGATTTTAATATAAATCACAATTATTATAATAGGAAAATAATCAAGTACATATGTACATATATTGAATTTACGAAGATAAGAAGCTAAAAAGTATTATCACAGAGTCATGTTTATAGTTAAATCAAATTTAATTTATATTAGATTATAAAGGATGTGTGGAGATTCGTGTTCAACACGCATCACGACAGATCTCGTTGGATCTATTGGGGTTCCTATTTTATTTTAGATAATTGCAGGAAAAATCGACATTTTTTTATTAACACGGTCCTAGCAATCTATGGTGGTGATTGTCCTAGCAAATACATATTTTTTATTAAGTATTTTTAATCATAAACTCTTCTAATATGCATTGTTATTATGTAAATAACAGAGCCAAAGGTCTGATTTGCGGCTAGGCCTTAGTTGAAGATACTTTCATTTGATGAAGAAAGTTTAATTTCTCATGTTTTTATGTAATTACCCCGCAAAAGAGATGCAGCTTGTTTTACTAAAAAAACAAGATTATACCATCTCAAATATTGTTAATTTTTGACTTTTCGAAATTACAAAAATTACAAATTTATTTTTAATTACAGATCTATAAATAACAATTCGCTGTTTTATAGAATATTTGAACTGCAATATAAATTATTTAAGAAGCAAAATAATTTAATTATTTAAAATGTTAAATATAAAACCAAATAATCAGTGAAAAATATTTTAAAAAATGCATTAAATAACTGATCACGTTGCTGTTCAAAACTATATTATTGTCATTTATTGCGTTTAATCGTAGTTCTATGTAAATTGTAAACGGTACTGATTGAGTTTTATGAATATGAAAGCTAATATTTAATCTAGTTTTGTAAAAATAATCTTGTATAGGAGTGTAAAATAAAATGTCAAACTTGTTTAACCTACTTAAATTTCTAATATGTAATTCTAATGTAATCGACCCCTTAAGGCATACTGATTTTAATGTAACGTGTCATACTGTTTTAATAAAAATACTTATATAACGACGTTTACTTAATATATTTTTCGGAATGTGAGACATGTTCTATAATTATATTTAAGTTTAGAAATTAGTAACTGAGTATCTAATCCGTAAAATTTAATGTATTATTAATACACAAGTATATAATTTATTACAATTGCTGAGTTTTTCAAGATTTACATCTTTGAAGACTTTCCATCTATTGTATTTCGACATTATTCATTTTCCAAATTATGTATCTAATTACAATTGAGTTTTGTTATTCATGTTTACTTGATTTATTCGTATGCAGCTTTTCACAGTATTGCATATTAGATTAAAGATTAAAATATACTGATATTATTTATTACAACTATTAAAATTTATTACTTATATTTATATTGTATTTACTTAAAGAAAATTAAATTTCGTTATCTTATTATATGTACTTAAAGGTAATTAAATGTTTTAAAACTTTATGATGTTTAAATACTTCATAGGTCACCTTTATGCAAAAAATATTGTCACGAAATAAATGATAATCTAACTTCTATTTGTTCTATTTAACTAACTACCCAAGATGTTATACTTTTTTCCCACTAACGTGACATCTAAATTGCTGATGTAATATCTAAAGTAAATATATATAATAGACTGACCTGAAAGTTTCAGCCAAAAATAGTATAAATTTTTGAAAAAGTAAGACAATAAAAAACAAACAACTATTTTTTTTGGATACTAATTATCAAACAAGTCCTTAAATATTCTAGTAATTTCGAAAATATGTTTTTTTTTTTATCTTTTAATTCAAAAAACTATAAATAGTAGACTAAACTTAGTATAACGTTAAACTTAGGGTCTTCTCGCCTTAAAAGTTTACTTGTTAAGGACCTTAAGGTCTAGTGTCTGCATACTATACAGATCAATTGCTCATTTTCGCGATCATACAATCCATTTTCAGTATACTCCAGAGTCTTCACTTTCCCAGCTGAAATTATGTTAGTAAAACCGTTCTTAATTGTATTTACCCGTTTGTATAGTATTAGATGGTTGTACTTAATGTTTATACTCATTAAAAATATCACTTATATAATTTTAATACTAATTTTATACTCTTTGGACAAGATGACATATGGTTTACATTTACTATATATACCTTATCCTTTACCCTACAACTATAGAAAATTGGTATTTCATAAACAAACTGTAGTTCTATGTAAAGTGTAAACGATGTGTTTTCTGTAATAAAATCAAAATTAAAGTTTTTTACTTTAATTTACTAAAACAAAAAATAAATTTGCAAATTTTAAAAAAACATGCCAAAATTATTTAACACGTCCAATATGAAACCAGTTCTTCCAGAGATTTGCTTTTTTGTCTCTTAGGCATACTGTCTGATATTATATTGGTAAGAAACGTGTTCATTTAGTTTTCGTACCACATAATGCTTTAATAAAAATACTTGTATAACTAGGTGTTTACTATATTATATTGATATTAATTTAATAATAACATAAAATAAATACATATATATAATTAAATTATTTGACTTACAATTGGTGAAATATTTTCGCTGCAATTTTGAAGATTTTCAAATTTTTCGTTTATTTTATTCATTTTGTTATGAATGTTTACCTAACAGTAGTGAATTAACAACTGAGTTTAAATATTAGTCAAACTCTTCATGCACTTCGATAATTATGCAGACTTTCACAATAATAGATTAGATTAAACTACGGAAATAATTTCTTGGAGCAATAATTTTTTTTATTAAACTGTATATATAAAGATTACTAAATTATAAATTTCGTTATCACCGCGTTTGCTTATTCGAAAAGGTCACCTTTATGCGAAGAATTCTCGTAGTGACATTAAATGTCAATATTTTTTTTTTACTTTTCAGTTACTACACACTACACAGTTACACAACAAGTTATACCACTAGTAGACTTAAGCGACATCAAATATGTAATATTTTATTCACAATGCAAAATAAAATACATCAGTAATAATGGCAAAAACCAAATGCTACAATGCTCATTAATTTTAAACCATTTATATGTTATGTGGAAGATATTCTCTCGGCGTCGTTACTACGTAGCTATTGAAACTTTATCTAGCTTTAAATTTTAAAAGCTGTCGTTTCGTTATATCCATTTTTGGAGATTATATAAATTTATTGGCAGTCATCTTCATCTATCGAAAATGAAAGAGATAACTAGTTGAAAACTTGGTCTTCCCTTCCAGTCAGTGCTACTTAATCCTTTTTTCAAAACTTGTAAAATACTTTCAAATGGTAAATTTGAAATATAATACCAATTACCAATATCAAACCTGCTTCAGCTTTGTCCTTTTTCAGTACATCATACTTTTTCAGTTTTTGTTTGCGTAATATTACCATATAAAATTTAGCTAATTAAGCTACGATATAAATCAAATGACTAAATACCGCAAAGATATGAAAAATAGTCATATAATTATTTTTATCCAGATCTTGTTGCAAAAGAATGTGATTATTAATTGGAAATAATGATTAAGTAATGTTTGCTATTCACGAATTATTACTATTTAAATATTATCGACAATTTTATATTTTCAGGCTTTAATTTGGGTTTAATAATACAGATAAAATAATATATATAAAAAAAAAAATCAAGTTTTTTTATACATAAAAACAAACAAACTTTAAATGAGATCGTCCGAAAAATGGAAACTACATCTGAAAATAGTAAAAATAATTTACAAATTAATATGTTTTTTAAGATTTTTATTTTAAATTTTTACTTCTTTCAATATAAATCCACATTATATGCAATATTTATTAAAACATAATTTTTTCCATGTGTAATCTTCTTTCCAATATATTTTCTATTCTATTCAATAAGACATTTGGATTTGGAATTTTTGGTAATGAGATTTTGTCTTCTAAAATGTGTACGTTTGCTGTTCTGTTTTTGGAGATTATGATAGTTGGAGATTTTCATTTTGTGTAACAGGGGTATTTTGACATTTAGAGATTTTGTCACGCCCCGGCTCCTTATTTATTTATTTATATATTACCAGGATATCAATTTATAGATTATAAAACTAATCACAATAATTTAAAAATGTACTTATTTTCACATTTATCATACATTAAATATGCCAAAATTAGTTTCATTTTAATAATTCAGTCAATTAAAATTAGTTATTTAAAAAAAAATGTACACGTTCCATTCCAGATGAAAATGCGCCATGTGCTGTTGAAAAGTAACCGTTATGAAAAGCTTCTCCTGCAAACGATAATGTAGGACATGGATAAAAATCCGATTGCGAATTAACTTCGATTTTGTTATTGAATAATTTTTCCAAGCAATTGTCATCAGACTTTATGTTACTGTTAATTGGTTCGCTAAATATTTTTTTATTCACATGATTTTTGTCGCATTCAATACTTATGTAACTATAACCACCTCTAACGAATTTATTGCTTCCCCAGCGTGTACTAGTGTATTTTTTTAAAATTTATTAGTTAATAGAAAACAATTTTTGTATATACCAACCAATAATATTTAACTGGATGTGGTATTGTAAAATTTGTAAATTTTCTTAAAAGTTCTATACAGTCTTCAACAATTTCTTCATCACTAAGTTTTTCCATTTCAGTAGCACCACAGCTGCCTACCCAACCTATTAAAGTATTTTTTGGTCCTGGAGAAAGAATATCAAATCCAGAAATAAATCGTGTCCACTTTTTAAGCTAGTATTTAAAATAATATATATTATATAATACATGTTTCATTTTTTATTTTAATTAAAAAATTATATAATCAACTCATTATTTACATTGAATTGAATATTTTAAAATAAAAAACAAAATGATTTTATAGATTTTTCAGAAAAAATTAACCTAAAAAATAATCAAAGATAATAGATTATACTAAAAACTAAGATGATAAACAATTAGTTTTTTTTTCATTTAAATAAAAACAACTTGCAAAAGCATTATTGTTTTGGCATTTACATATATTTTCATCAATCAACTTTAAGGTTAATATTTGAGAGAACAGTTTATAAAAGCTTTATATTTTGGATACCCTCACCGTTTCCTGTTTGAAATGTCAAAAAATGTTAACGGTAACTTGCAAGGTTAAGTCTTTCATACTAAAACAAAGTTTTAAAAAAAAATTCTTTGAATAAGCCGTTTATTTTGAAAATGGCATAAGCAAAAGTCAATTTATGCTATTTTGGAATAATAAATATTTTACAGTTTAATAGACATATAAATATTTTTATTTTAAGAATAGAAAAATTTCACTTATGTATATTATAGTATATGTGAAATATCTCTATATAATTAGCACAAATATTATTATACCCATTAAAATATCAAACATTAATCTAAAGTAAAATATCAAACAATTAAAATATCTAACATTAATATCTCAACTAGCATTATATAAATTGACTTATACCATTTTCATCAGTTTAAATATTTAATATTTAAATATAAACAAAATGAATTTATGGTCTATAAGTTAGTGAGTCCATAATGAAAAATACGAATTATGTATATGAAATACACTTCGATTACCTAGAGATCTGAGGTATGATGCATTTCTGTTTTTTTTTTTTGCAAACCAAAATTCCGAGTCTTAAAACTCCGTGGGGAGCAGATTTACTTAGTTTTTAATAGATTAATTTTGACTGAAAATTCTATAAAATTTATTTTTTTATTTTAAAATGTTCAATAGAGTATCTTCACCTTCACTATTAGATTTACATAGTATTTTTATACTATATATATATACATATAATATATGAATATGGCATGCGAAATATTCTTTACACGCATGTTTCAAAATATTAGCATACTTTAATTTAAATTCCCATGAAAGTCTATTGTTTTTATTAATTTTCATTTTGCACTTATTTCTCTGAGTATTTGATTTAAAATATAAAAAATTATATACATAAAAATATTTACCATGGGTCCATCGTCGTTGTAAGCTAATTGTATTCCTTTTAAATTTCCCCACCATCGTTTGTCAAATTGAAGAAAGATTTTATTTATTGTTTCGAATCCCAGGGATTTAATCGCAGTCCGGTAATTTTCTGGAAGATTTGGTTTGAACAAATTACGTTCAGTATTTTTTAAACAACCTAATGAAAAAGTAACGATAACATGTTTGGCGTAATATATTCTGTTATTTACAATTTTCACTTCAATTAATTTATTAGTATTTTCAGGATAACTCCAGTTGATCTCATTAATTTCATGTTGCAAAAGAATATTTTGTGTCCCTCCAATTTCTGCAATTATTGCATCAATTAGGCTAGAAAATCCATTTTTTATATTAATATGAGCTTGACAACTTTCACCATCTATAGCATATTTTCCCCATTCTTTAGCTGATAAATCTTCTAATGACAAACAAGAATTGTCAATAATTTGAAAGCGTAAATGCCAATCTAATAATTGCATAGCTTTTTTACGTTCTTCGAAATCTTCAAAACTTTTTAAAAATTCTTGGAATTGTGTGCCTAAATAACTGCCTACGGAAACGGGATACTCTTCTGAATTAATAAACGTTTTACATTTTTCTAAAGTTATCTGTACAAAAAGATCAATTTTTTTTCGAAACAAATCCTCAAATATATATCCATCATTTCTAATGTACGTTCCCAAGCCTTCCTCAGATTGGTCAGGAGATATTAAATTATACTTTTGTGCTATTTTATGTAATGCATTTTGTTCTCCATGCAGCCATTGCGCACCTGCATCAACATAGGCTGAGTATAGATGCAACGAATCTGCAGAACTATCCTGAAGAAATTGAAGTGGTGCTGTTAATGCTCTACCACCTATATAATCTTGAGCTTCAAATATTTTGATTTTCATGTTCGAGTTTCTTAATGCATAAGCAGCGCCAAGGCCTGCTAATCCCGCTCCCAAAATTAAAACATCATAAATATTGTTATCCATATTTTTAATGCTGAAAAGTAAATTGATTATACTTTAAAAACTGTGTTGTATTTTGATATTTGTAATAATAATTCGTTATACAGAATGAGAATAGCAGTACTTAAATTTTATTTATGCACACGATTCTTTGACTGGAATTGCATAGATCAATAAATATAACAAATATAGATATACTTATGGTTTTCTTTACTTTAAATAAATATCTGCTAAACGTTGCGCTTCTCGCCATCCGGACTCAACAGCTCCACGTACAGTTGAATAATTATTACAATGAGTGGCATCTCCGCAAAATTGAATAATAGGTATTGCATTATTGTTTAAAATTGGAGTAGATAAGTAAAACGGGCTTGTATTTAAATGTTCAGTATGCATGAATTTAAATGAATATGAACCGCGAAAATTTGAATTTGTATACCATGTTGACCTAAAATAAAGAAATGTTTTGAATTTATATTACACATCAAATGTTAAATGTCAGTTTCCCATAGTTCAAGCTAAATGTTGTATACTGTAGTTGTAGTGTATAGCAATTATTTTTATTTCCAAAACTTTGTTTTATAATATAAATGAAAACAAAAAATATTAATCAATTTTGAAGTAAATAATAAAAATAAAATAGCCATATCTCCGATGAGTTTCAAATGGCAATTAATACAAGTTTACTTTTATATGATTCGGTTTAATTTATTTTTATGGAAAGGTGACATTTAATATTGTAAAAATTTGTAGAACCTTTTAATGTTAACTGGGATTGGTATTTCGCATTTTAAGAACTTTCTTAATAAAAAAACACAACTGTTAATGACTTCGTCATTTGAAGCCAATTCCATTTTTTTACCATTTGGTCCTGCTATCCAAGCACATAAAGTATTTTCTTGAAAATCTATAGTAAAGAATCCAAAAATATCTTCAATCCAATTATCAGAACGTCTTTGGATTTCCTTTAAATCGTTGTCATCCCACAGCATAGTAAATCCAAACCAGTTATTACACCAAAAAGGTTCTGAGAACTCTAGAAATATTTTATTTACAGTGTCAAAAGACAATCCTTCAATTGCTTTTATTTTTGGAACAGAAAGGCTAGGCTTAAATAGCGTCAAGTAACTAAAATATAGTTACTTGAAAAACAATATATGGGTAAAAGAACTAAAAACTATACTTTTCTTTAAGAACACCCAAAGAAACGGTGCAAAAAACATGATCGGCTTCTATTTTAAATCCATCTACACATGTGATGAGAGTTTGAATATCACTATTTGGGGACCATTTTATTTCTTTAACTTTTTTGCTAAGGAAGACCTTTTCATGTAAAATTCCATACTTTTTTTCTTTTGTCGATTTCTAAAAATAAAAAAATGTTTTTAATAGTTGGAATATTTTAATAGTTCAAACCCTAGGGATAGCCCAAAACTCGGGGGATTTTCTTGTTATTCTGAATTTCAGAAGACCCACTGAACTGATTTATATAAAATACATAAAAATTCTGTATTTATATACATAATAATTATCTCCGAGCAAATAAGCGTCCAATTTAATAACTAGTTTTGTTTTTGAGAAGCATACATAGGAATTAGTGTATTTTAAGATTTTAACTTACTACTTACCATTAAAGAATTTAAAAACGTTATGTAATCTGAATCTTTACACTTCAATAGTAATTCTGAGTCCCTACTGCACTCAGAATTTAAGTAACCAGTAGTGGAATCATCAATAATGTTACCGACACATGGTATAGTGTATTGGAATTTTATATAAAATTCCAAATATTCGCGTGCCAAACTTTTATTTATATTATTATTTTGAGTGTCTTCTAACCATTTATTAAAACTGTAATTTTTTTTATGTAGTTATTACTAATCATAATCGAAATAAATTACCTTTTAATTAAATACGTTTTCAACGAAGTATTCGATAATTTGAAGAAATTTTGTCCTTGCTTTAAAAGATCTATTATAATTTGTTGCAGTTTTATACGAACATCTTTTGCAATGACATCCTTATTAGATCGGATACAATTTAAATCTGCATAACAAATATTTTTGAATAACTTTCTAGGCTCCTTACTATTTTTGTCATTGAAAATATGTTCACGTTTTGAATGGCACCTGATATTAATATATATACATACTTTTATATATTGGATGCACATGATATTTATTTTATTAATCTACAGTTTACCAATGAGCTCCCAAATTTATATTATTTTTTGCAAAAGGTATATTATAAATTCGACCACCTATACGATTTTCAGCTTCTAATATAGTTATATTAGAAAATCCTAATTCCAAAGCTTTGGTAGCTGCAGCAATGCCCGAAGCACCGGCACCAATAATTACCAACTTGTCATCCATCTGATAGTAATACAAGTTCAGGTAAATTTATATATTTTTGGTAAATATTATAGTAATATCCGGTAAATTTAAATCATAATAAGAATTTTTAATTTGTATGTACAATTCCTAACCTCCTAACCTAATAAAATTTAAATTAATTTTACTTTGCTATTTGCTATACGGAACCACACTTAACTAGAAAAATTACAGTGCAGTCCATTACATAAATTTTAGAGGCCTTCTCCAAATGACTAATTTTTATAACGGAAATCCGTGCAACAAAAGTGACACTATTACTAATATGTGATGTGGGTAGGGTAGTGGGTATTTCCGTGTGAAAAACTACTCATATTTGTAGAAGGCTCTATAATTTGCATAATGGAATTTTAGACCTGGAATGTGATATGCTCTCCGCGTGAATGTTTGTTGGGAGTACTACACAACAATACGGTACTAGATATTTACATACTGTACTCAGATGCAATAATTGCTGCAGTTTTGTAGCCAAGGTGGTAATTTTATTTTTGATAATTTTTTTAATTTAAAAAAAAAATAATTAAAAAGTTAAAACTACTAGAGCACTACCAAGGTATATAGAATTAATAAGGTAATATATTGCGCATGTATGTTTTATCTCTTTCACACATTATGACGTCAGCCGGCGACAACTTTATATTTATAGTAATAATAATTGTAAGGAAATATATGAAATATCATATTATTTAATTATAGATTTCTTGTAAAATCTGAAAAAAAACCTTTTAAATATTTAAAGAATAAAAAAACATAAATTTACAGATTAGTTTAATTGATGGTTTTATTTAATTTTCTGTTATTACTAAAATTTTTTTATTGTAAATCTGAATATAAAATTCTTATTTTAAAAAACATTTTACATCGAAAAAACAGTTTTCTTATATCTGCATGCAGATCAATATTTTCCGATGCTTCCATTAATTTTTAATATAATTTTGACCTATTTTTAATTTATTTTCAGTATTATAATTATTAAAAATATCTTCTAAACATTTTAATTTTTCGAGAAAAATATTATTTGGTTTTTGTAGTCCCCAAAAAAAATTTATTTAGCAAATTGTTTTGGATATTTTAATTTAAATCTTTTTAAAATATAACCAGCTAAATATTTTAAAGTTTCGTATTCCATATTATTTTCTTTTTCAGCTTCTACATTATCTGACTCTGTTAATCTATACCTAAGTAAAAATATTATGTTAATATTTAATTTAAGTTATTTTATTGTTGTGCAAAATAAATACCATCATTCTAAATCTTCGGTGTCTGTCATTTTGTCAGATTTACTTAAAACCAAACAAGGTTCAACAACTTCTTCAATTAAAACTTCTTTAGGTTCTTTTAATAAATCACTAATCATTGATTTAATGTTCTTTTTATTAATACTATCACATCATTGGCTAGTAGATGTAGATGGAAGATTTTTTACTACAGAACTAGATGGAAGATGTTCTGTAGGAAATGCATCTGGTTTTAATTTTTTAGAACTTTTGGGCGAATATTTAAGCAACTCATGCCGCAAATTACATATATAATGTTCTGGTTTAAAATGTTTAGAGCATATAATTTTATCCTTTCTTTGGTATTTGTTTGCCCAAATTTTCGCCATCGTTTCGCCTTTTGGAAAACGAAAAAATTTCACATCACAATTACTTATATATGTTTTAAGTTTTTTGTTGTTGTGACTATCACAACCAAACACAGCAAAAACCACCATAATTTAATTTAGTTATTACTTTAATTATTAATATTATATACATATATTTTAATACTGTCACTGTTTTCTAAATTTTATAATTTCAAGTATTTTAAACTCACTCCACTGAACACAATCGAACAATTGAACACAATTTTGTTTATTAATATTATATATATTTTAATTATTAATATTATAAATATTTTAATACTGTTAATGTTTTCTAAATTTTATAATTCAAAATATTTTAACCTGACTCCAAACACAATTTTGTTTATCTTTATATTATATTAACACAATATTAACACAATTTTTATTATTAATATTATATATATTTTAATTATTAATATTATATATATTTTAATACTGTTAATATTTTCTAAATTTTATTATTCTAAGTATTTTAACTTGAATCCGAACATAATTTTCTTTATATTTATATTAACTTTCAGTTATATTTCAAAATAGTTGTCGCCGGATGACGTACATGCGCAGTAAAAACCAAAATAGAAACTCGGAATATATTACCTTATAAATTCTGTTTATCGTGGAGCACTACACTATCTTCAAACAAAAACGCCAACAAAATTGATCCTCCCACCTTACAACAAAACACAAAAATACGCAACACAATCAAGCTCATCATTCAAAAATTCAACACAAGGCACTATTCATCTGCATTTCAAAGTCACTATTCCTGCACTCTCCTCATGAGTACATACTCAAAAACTTTGAGCTTGGGGACTTAAGGTCCTAAAACTTAAAATCGAGAAAATGAATACTGTTCGCAGAGCAGCTGCAAAAATGTGTTTTTTTAAATAAAATAATCAATTATTATAATATAAATATAGCATGGATAATACATGAAACCTGTCATTAATTTAAATTAAAACAAAGCTGCTGCAATTTTAAGGAATCTGATGCATTTTATTAATGGTCCCATTATAATTCTCTTATTCCAAAATATACAACTCCTAAGTTCAGGCAAAATTATTTTCATAAAACTGGATAACATTTTTTTTTTTAATAATAGTCTATGAACGATGTGGCTAAAGGCTTAATAAAAAAATATAAATCTAATGAGTACATTTTTTTAAAAAAATGTATATTTTGGAATAAGAGAATTAATGGGACCATTAATTAAATAATTAATAAAAAATATGATAAAACTAAAAGCGCTTTTAGTTTTAAGCCTGAGCTACATTGTTTCGATCGGTTCAGTTTCGATTCGTTTCGCAAAGTTC
>OY987259.1:25259119-25343885 GCA_963920725.1 Rhamphomyia laevipes | reverse complement strand
GCATAGGCTAAAAAAATTAAATTGCATTTATAATTTCCAACAATTCGTTGTGTTTTATTTTAAAAACTTACCTTTAAATTCAAGAGTTTGTCTCCGTCCGTAGGCGATGATGTAATTTGTTGTAAATAAATTTGTTATGCCACGGCAAGAAAAATAAGTACCTATGCTCATTCATTTAATTTACATACATGTGTATGTATTTATCAATCATAAACATCATAAACCATAAGAGCTGTTCTACATTTTCGATTTCTCCTTTTTTATTTACTTTTTCGTATCCGCGAATTTTTACTATTTTTTATTCTTTCATTATTCCTCTATGACACTGGTTAGGAGTTAGGAGCACAAAGCTTGCAATGTTGCAATAGTGGAGATATATTTGATAGATAAAATGCGCAACTAGAAGACAAATTATACGGTAGTAAATTCTACAATATTGTCAAATGTTTTGTCAAAACTAAATTCAAAATTCCAAGCCATGTTGTTTGCGGTTGTTACAATTTTGATATTTAAAAATCACAAATACAAAATTTAAGATTCACGAAACAAATCTTATAAATGCTAATTTTACTCAGTAACGCAACCCCACTACTTTGAGTACTCCAATTCCAACACGGAGTTTGAAAATATAGGACAGAAGCATTTTTAAATTGAAAGAAGTTTGCGCAGAAAGTTAACGGTTTGCATTTCCAACAATTCTAACAGTGGCCAACATTTCATGTAGCTTGACTTTGTTAGTCACGCGTCAAAATATTTCATTTACCAGTCTGCTTGATTTCTTCTTTTCCCGTAGCTTTTTCTACCAATTATTGTACCCTGTAGGATCACTACCAGAAATTAGTACTTTTAGTAACTTGATATGTGGCCTAAGAATTTTAATTTTCTACATGTAACACATAGATTAGTTGTTTTTCGCAGTAAAATACTTTCATTCTATTTAATTCTTAGAATTTTATCTTTAAAAATGCAATTTCTCGTAAAAGAAAAATGATGAATCTGAAATTATTAATTAAAAAATGTTGTTTTATTTCTTTTTGATAAATTCTACTAACAAATATTTATTAAATTTTTTAGATGCCCTATTTGCAATTAACGGATGGGTCTCTTACGGTTCAGAAAGATGTAAAAGGAACTATAACACATACTAATAAAGGAGGTGTCGTAAGACGAATGTTTGTTGTCAATGACTCCTCATTCCCAACACAAAGGTAGAATCAAAATTTTAAATAATTAATTTGTTAATATTATTTATAATATTTTGCAGAGTGATTACAACTGGAGGTACAGCTACAGTTATTAATAAAAAACAAGAACAACAAATATTGAGCATTAGTTGCGATAAAAATTGTAAATATTCTCTTCTTGTTGGTTTTGTTTTATATTTATATCGAAGTTTTTATAATCTTACTGATATTTTCGCTCCGAAATATAGATTCATTTTATTTGTAAATAGTAATAGAACAAATATTCGAGTTGATTCCTATTTGAGTGCTGTGTTCCGCACACAATGAGAAAAATATAATGTATTCCCGCCCGGGACAGATTCCAGTTCTATAGACTACGTTTTTTTACCGATGTAGTGGCAGATATACTTTCATTAGCGCCATATTTGCTTTAAATTAATATTAAATTAAAAAGTATTATCCCCAGTGTAGGAAAACAAAATATAACAAATAATATTTCACAAAAAGATTACAGATTCCAATTAATGGAAATGATGGACAAAACATAATAGGATACAATATACAAACAAAAAGGAATGTAAACAATTAACATTACTCATATACAAAAAGAAATATACAAACAATTAATATTTTTTCTTCAGAAAATGGAGCGGAGCTCCTATAATTCAAAAATTTTAGCCAAAAATATGTGAGGTATTGTACAGGCTTAAAAATAAAAAATTGTTAATGTTTATGTTTTTACTATAATTGCAAATAGTACTCCTAATAATTATTACGTTGATATAAATATCACTATGTATAAATATCGTCGATGAGTGGATTTCTTCAATTTAATAAATTATGCAAATATCAGCAAAAATTAATAAACTTGTTTATTAGCTAAAAAAAATATATTACCATTATTATTATATTTATCCATTTTAAATTAAGATTTTTAATTATTTCAAAATATTGAACTCTATACTAAAATTCAAGTACTGAAATTATAAGTCACGTTCATAAACACGTTATTATATTCGTAGATTTAAAGCTTTTATAAAATCATTGTAAATAAATTATTTTAAGACTTTGTGACTATGATTTCAATGAGTTCAAGAAAAAAAACTTTTGTTGTGATATTTTCATAATTCGTAAATTTATTTCGCTCCAGAAACGTTGTAACATTTTGAAACGTCGAAAGATGTGCCGGAGCATATACGAAAAGCAATCAAAGATTTTGGACCGCTATCAGATCTATCGTATCATGTCAGAATTTGCACAGCACGTACGCAATAAAATATTGGTGTATAAGAAAGAATTGGTGAAAATTTAAAGAGTTTCGGTTAGGGGATGTTCATAGGAACTAGGGGTTTCTATCTTACATATGCTATGATATGTAAGATATTTTTAAGTGGTAGCTCTATCTATATTGATTGAACTTCGTCCATTGAAAGCAAGTGGATTATATTTTATCGCCTCACAATTTATCATCTAAAATAATCTTATATACAGTAAAAATGTATAAGCTAAAATTAACTCAGTTTCGGCGCTATAAATATAATCTAACATTGATCAGAAGCACTAAAATTTATATTTATAATACTGACTACTCAACTACGCCGCACCAATTGCTCATGTAAACTGTCTAAAATCCAAATATCGCAAAATGGGACCCTAAGAATAGCTATTGGTTGCCACACTTACCAGTACAAAATAATGTTATGCCGAATCACCACTCTTCAGAGCTGCCAAAACAACTCTCACAACTACTATTTGGATGATTACATGAATTTAATAGATTAAGATTGTATTCTATTGCTAATAATTCCCCACTTTGCGATGGCCATTCACAATTGCCCAGATAGCGTAAAAATAGTTTGTAATAATGATCGTTTTTTAGCACTGCTATTCAGTTATTTACTAGGTATATCTCATACATATGTTATATCTCAAACTTATAGCGCCGAAAGTGCGGCCATTAATTCATGATAAAAATCTATAGATAAAACTAATCAAAGACAGCAAATTTATTGCTGATTTTTTTTTCTTTATATACTACCTGAGAGATATTTTCTACAATAATAAAAACGCAATTCAATCAATTACAATTACTTGAATGGTTTCTCTTGAATAATATAATTATAATCAAAATTTGAAGATTGTTCAAAAATATTTGTTGAATTTTGAATCAAAAATGAAATTATTATTTAAGGAGCATGTTTTAACAAATTTTATAATGATTATTTTTTAGACCAATCAGATCAAACTCATACTTTGACAAATGGTATAATTGATACGAAAACTCAGACAATTTTGACTACATCTGGGGGAAAAACACATTTCAGTCCAATCGGTCCGTTACATCTTACAGCTGAGGAATGTAATGAAATATTAATGAAAAGAGCTATAGCTGCTTCGGCGCAACAAAACCATACAACTATAACAACTAGTGATGGTCACAATCAAGGTATAATATTAAGTTTTAAAAAAAATTGTATTGTGATATCAATAAAATTTATAATTTATTATGGGGGGAATATAAACATTTTATTTATTGGCTAATTATACGTTTCTTCGTATCACAATGTATAATATATATATATAATATGTATTATATGAGATTAAAAATTTTCCTCATCTTATTTAAAGATGATATATTGCCAGGCATATCTGTACAAGTACAGAAAGTTATACAAGGTCTAGAGGATAATGAGGATTCTCAAGGTACATCTTCTACACATTGCAAGCTGGAACCAGTGTTAGAAATATCACCGAAAACAGAAATACAAGATGTATGCACATATTATAACTTTTCATAAACATATTTATATAAAAATTCTTTTTGTTTCAAGAACGATCCATCTCAGAACCAATCCGTTGTTAAGGAAAGACCTTATTCATGTGATGAATGTGGAAAATCGTTTTTACTTAAGCATCATCTAACTACTCATGTTAGAGTTCATACCGGTAAGATAAATTATGTAGATTCTTTTGAATTAAATCTGATTAATAATAACATAGGTATAAATATATTTTTATTAATTAACATTGATAATAATATTATTATAATAATTAATAGATAATATTTTTCGCTCCTTGAAACTTAAACGTGTATTTTTAAAAACATAATTTACGGAATGTTTTTAAGTGTCGAAATTATGGTATATGAGTAAATTTTATACGTAATTACAAGTTTCTCAAATAAGTCTTCGTAGATTTTTTTCGTGATCTAATCTACTTTGTCTTTGTTAATTGTGGCGCGTTAGATTCAGTACATAGATATATCAAAGATTCCAAATTATATCAAGTAAATTTCATTGATCATGGAATCTGGAATTTTGTACACAACTTTGTATGTATACTATAAAATTTGATGTCGAATAACTTCCGTGTATCTATATCAAATATTCCGATACTACATCGCTAAAATAACATTAGTGAATTTTTGTTTTAATAAATTAATTTTGGCTATCCCAAATGTTGTTTTTTTAGTTATAATTTATAGAAAAGCTTTATATTTATACTATGTAATATTTTTACGTTTACATAATAAACATTTTTTTAAAGGAGAAAGACCGCATGTTTGCATACACTGTGGAAAGCGATTTGCTCACAAGCACTGTTTAAACACTCATCTGCTACTTCATTCTACCGATAGACCATATCAATGTAGTGAATGTAAAAAAAGTTTCACTTTGAAACATCATCTCCTAACACATTCAAGAGTTCATAGTCGTGAAAGACCGTTTGTTTGTCAAGAATGTGGTCGAGCATTTCCACTAAAACGACATTTAGTTACGCACAGCAAATTTCACGCTGGCGAACGTCCATATGTTTGTGAAGAATGCGGTGAAAGTTTTGCTCAAGAAAACCATCTAATTATGCATTCAAGGTAAAATAAATATATTATAGACAAAGACGTAAAAATGATAATGTAAAAATTATTGTACCATTATAGATTTCATGGATCATTAAATCCATTTGTCTGTGCAGATTGCGGAGCAACATTCCCTAGAAAATTTCAGCTCGTTAACCATGGACGCATACACGGAAAAGTACCACATTCTTGCACAGTTTGTGGAAAAGAGTTTTTACAAAAACGTACACTGGTTTCTCATATGAGGTTGTGTTTTAAATAAAATCCAGTTTTTAACACCATTTAATACGATTTTTTGTTTTAGAATTCATACTGGCGATCAACCTTATCCATGTACTGGGTGCGGTGATGGTTTCCCAACAAAGGCAGAACTAAATCAACATATTCGTTTAGTGCATGGCGGAGTGAATCCGAATTCAAATAATACTGTCGTTCTTTCTACTAACGCTATTGTTTCAACAACCCAACAAGCACCGCCTCAGATACAAGTAATATATTTATTTTATTATAATCAATTTTTATATATAATTAAATAAACAGCAACAGCAACAACAGCCGCAAACTATAACTGTTATTAGTAATCATAATAATCAGCTGATAACTACTGGTACAAGTGACAATAATGTTTCAAATAGACCACAATATGCCTGCAGGTAAATATTTTTTATAATATAATCGTATTTAAATTATATCAAAATTATGGTGTATTATATAGCGAATGTGGTAGTGCCTTTAATAGTAGAGAAGCATTAGCCTTGCATTTACGATTGCATACAGGTGACAAAAGTTTAATGACCGATCTGTGTGCTCTAACTGCAGCATTACCCGGACATTTTTTGAGTACCTCAAATTTGAACCAAGGTATGATGGTTTATTAATTATTATACTATAACAATCGTTAAATTACCAATGGTTTTAGTTGTGGCTTCATCAACTGCAGTGCCAGTTCAAATAATATCTTCAACTGGACAAGTAGTGAGTCAAGCCACAATGGTCCAAAGCTCGACGCCACAACAACAACATCAACATCAACAACAGGTGCAGCAACAGCAACAACAACAACAGCAGCAACAACAACAACAGCAACAACAGCAGCAGCAACAACAGCAGCAGCAGCAACAACAACAACAACAGCAGCAGCAACAACAACAACAACAACAACAGCAGCAACAACAACAACATCAAACTGTTGTAGCGAATGTTCAAACTACACCCCATCACACACCAAAACCCAAAACTCATTTTTGCTCAAGTTGTGGGAAAGGATTTGCTTCCAAACATGGTCTGTTGCAACATAATCGTCGTCATCCAAATGGCGGATGTACCCTGCGCACGCATGTTTGTGAATGTGGGAAAGCATTTTTCCAGAAAAACCATTTAATGCTTCATCAACGCCAGCATTTGGAAACAAAACCAAATATTTCGCAGCAGCAACAGGTTTGATGCATTTGCTATAAATAAAATTTATTTAAATAAAACAATATCTTTAATTTGATTTAGATACAACAAAATGATAACAATCAACAGGAAACCATGCAACATCAACAATCTCAGCAATTAGTTCAACAAAATCAGCAGCATACAATGACTACTCGTGAGGTTTTAATTGGAAATCAACCAGTACATGTACAAGTTTTGCAGGGATCGAATACTGCTCAAGTTATAAAATATGAAATAAATATTCCACAAGACGGGCAAAATATTGAGTAATGTCAGAAAGATTTAATTCGCTGAGATATAATGTTATAGATGCGAAAAATTTATTTTTATTTTAATTCTGAACTTATGGTTCAAACATATAATATCAAGGAGAAAAAAATTATTATTTAAAATATGTTATCCTTAAATGATAAGTGTATATCAATAAATTAATGTACTTTGATTATAGTTTATCGTTAATAACTCATGTTTAGTTAAACGATTATTATTGGAGAATGTCTACTATATTAATTATACAAAAGTTTGCTTTAAAACGAAAAACCGGAGCTGGTGAAGAAGTTTACAAATTTTTCAGATATAAATTGTACATTATTGTATTTTCTCTTCATGTCTACGATAATATGGTTTTCTAATCCGATTATAGTCATATTTTTCATAATATTTTTACTTCATACACATAATATATGATTTAAAAGTTTTCCTACTTAATGCTGTAATTTGAAAAAATTAAAATGACTATTAAGAAATTATTTTTAAAAAAAATTTATTATATATTTTAACAGTCGATTTTTGAAGAAAATTAATTGAAAATGAACAATATGTATGTCATAATTAATTGTAATAATAATAACTATTCGTAACATTAAGATTTAAAAAAAAAGTGGTTATTAAGTAAATGATAATTTACTATCAGCAAAAAAAAAAAACGAATAATTATGTATTTAGATTTATGTTAATACAAAAATTATTCGCAAAATAAAATTTTTAAACAACATAAAAAACAAAATAATATTATCTAAAAAACCATTATTATTGTATAGTAGATTTGATAAATGGGAAATATATTTAAATTGTATTTTTTTTTTTAAAAAAAAAAATCTTTTCTAAACTTTTAATAGATAAATTAAGAAAACTGTTACGAATTTGCAAATTAAATGTATTGTACATATAGAATATTTTTTTAATGTTGTGTGAACTTCTCTGTATGTTTAGCATATTTGATACAGATTGGAAATAAGTTTATGGTGAACATGTACACTATAATTAAAATAGAACACCTAATAATTTCAGTATAAACATATTTTTTATATATAAATAAATTTTAAATTCATAGTTATATAATTTTTAATCAACTTTTTGTTTCATAAATATGATGTACCTATATTATATTTAAATGAGTTTAAATTAGAGTCCTTGCACGTATTTATGTTATATTTTTTCCCAACTTCTGTGTAAGTGTAAAGTCCTTTCTATTTTCTCCAACCATTGTGGAATAAAATATCTCGCATTGACCCTTGACTAATGATATTCACTAGAAATACGCTATAATATTAATTCTTATGAATTTAAATTTCATAAAGCAATAATTCGTAATTTTCAACTACCATAATTGGTTTTTAATTTTGTAGATAAGGTAAAATTCAAAATTTTATAAATTAAATATGAATTACAATTATTACAAATGTGATAAACTATGAATATAAGATTTTCTTAATTGTGGTTACATACAGTACAACGATATATGGTTTTTCTTTATTAAAAAATAAAAAAAAAAACAACCTTTAAAATAAACACTAGTGCAGAAATATTATTCTAGACGACAAACTAAATAATATCGGTAAACCAAGTTTAAAAACAAACAATTAAATAAATATATAGACTAATATCAAAAATAAATTTGTCCAATGGTTTTTAATAGTACCGTGATTGAAATTGCCAATATTTCTCCGTATTTTTGGGACAGTACCACAGTATTCTCCTAAACAAGTTTAGTAATCCCATATATAATCCCATACCCATTGGTTTATCGAAAACAACGAAATGAAAAAGTTGCATTGAAATAATATACCTATCCCCGATTTACACGGTTTCACTTTTACACGGTTTAAAAAAAAAAAAAAAAAACGGTAACAAAATTTATATATTGTGACATGACTATAAAAAATAACAAAAACGGGGAATTCCCAAAAATGCAGCATATACATTGAGTTAACATTTCACAATAGCTTTCATATTACATAATTAGTTCAGTCTATGGTCGGAAGCAAAAGCGTGCAAATCGTTGAGTTTTTTTCTTATAATTTTTCAAAATAATTAAATATTAGTTTATTTACACAATCAGTAGTGTTAAAAAAATTATTTTTATTACAATTTTGAAATTTGGAATAATTACTTACATACATATAAGCGTAAGTAATAAATCATAATTTTTGAACCACTTTTATAAATTCGGTGTAAACGTTTAATAGGTTTATGATGTTTTAATATTCATTTTTAATTTCCGTTTTAACAAATGATTTTTTCATTTACCATTAAATAAATGAATCATTTTTAATTTCTGTGTAAATAAATATCTAAATTATACACATTTGATCGTTTTTTCGATTTACACGGTTTTTCATATTAAAAACAAAAATTTCGATTTACACGGTTTTCTGAGGAACCAATCTTCCGTGTAAATCGGGGGATAGGTGTATATTATATTATAATAAGATAATTTTTCAATACAATAGATCTGTTGTTTCAATACCAATAATGGGACATAATAATTCTATTCATTAATACCAGTAACTGCGTCAATATGATATAGGTTAATATTATTTTATTATTACAAGTATTAGTTATTATTATTGGTATGGAAGTTATTAATTTATATTTAACAAAATTCTGTAATAATAATAAGTATATAAACTTTTATTAAAATCAATTCAAAAACCTAATGCATTTGTAGAGGCAGAAGTTAAAATAACAAAACTAATTTGTGATTTCGTAACTACAGTTACATTTTATCGTTTATATATGTTAAATTTAATAATTATAATATTAAATTATTCTTGATTTTGTACTATTAGAGTACAGGGTTTTTTTTTTATTTAAAAAATTTAATTCGGAAACAAAGAACTGTATTTGCGAGACTAATAAATACATTATGAAATTTTATTATTCCATTTTTTAATAGAAAATTTGTATACATATTAAAACTATGTACTATAACCGATTTATAGTATAGTATAATTATGTAATAGTCACATGCAAACTGATCATATGAATGTTATTCTGCTTTAAAACAGAAAAGCATGTATTCGAGCTAATGAAAAAGCATCGGGAAATAGTAAATATTGCATTACATTTTACATTATGATTGGAAAGTTCACTCTATTCATCCTAATTCCTATTGGCGATTATTGTTGAATCAGCATTAAAGTTAACACAATAAAAGTTTTGGTTGTGGGTTCGATTCCCAAGTTTTGGTTGTGGGTTCGATTCCCACTGAAAAAAATAGTTTCACACTTCATCACCTTTACAATAACATAATTATGTACATTATTTTAGTAGTTCTCTATAAAAAAAATATATATATAAAAAAAAGTTTTGATAGCAAACTTATTAGAATTTTTCAATTATGCGTGCGTAATCGAACAGCTACAAATTAATCATTTTAATGATGAGTTGTTAATATCATTGTTACAAAATGAAACTTATTTTAAAATGTTGTTATTTAATTTTTCACTAAAACATTGATAAGATATATTTTCTGCAAAATTTAATGGAATTTAACCAAATGAGTTTTGGAAAGATATTGATTGAATCACCCTTTTCATTTATGTATCACAGACCGATATATCTACATTCCTGAATAGAGATATCACAGACTGTTACATAGTTTTACCTTAAACTTACTCTTGTAACAATAAATGAAAATTTATAAATTATTATACAAAATAACAAATCTGAATAAAAAATTAATTTTTGGTTTTATTTTTTACTTTAAAACAACATTTACAATGTACGCATTAGCGGATAATATAGTGGAACAGTGGGAACATATGCCTCTCTTAGAAATCTCTTCAGAAAATTTACAAAAATATCTAAAGTTCACCACCAGAAACAATATTACAAAGGTTTTACATATAGGAAAATGTACATATTTAACATGTATATTTATATTTAACATTTTATGAATATTTTATATCTTTTCCAGCTGCATTTTTAAGTATAAAAATAATTTTTATTTGTTAATTTTTTCAGTGTCCTCCTCAATTTATTCGTAGACCCGCCAGTGCAAGTTCGACATTATATATTATAATGATGTTTTCGCGCATGTCGCGAAATATAATTGCTCGTATTCAAATTTTATTATTTAAATTTCGGTTATTGATGTAATATTAAAATATTATATTATAAATTGTTTTCAAAATAATTAATTATTAAAAGCGTCAAGTACAAAACGGATCAGTCTAACAGAACTCATAACTTTTTAGATTGTTTACAAAAGTGAAATTAGAATAAGTATAATTTTTTAATTAAATTCAAGTTTATAATATAATAAATTAATTTTTAATTATTCAAAAATTGCAGTTTTCTTAGCAATTTACACTTATATATATATAATCTATAATATATATATATATATATATATATACAGATATACATATATACATATATGTTTTATTTATATATATAATATATATTGCCTCATTGTTAAAACAGTTTCGCGATTGAGAAGCATTTTTAGCTAAATTAAATTCTTTATGTTTAATTTCTTTTTTATTTAAGGGAGTAATAAACCTTGAATATGCCTAAGAAACCTGCATCAGATGTCCTTGATGAATTAGAATCAAATATAAAATTATTATGTGACCAGGCAAATAACCACATGAAAATTAGAGATTATAATAGAGCTCTAATTGGATATAATAAAGTAAGTTTTTTAATATCAGGTTAGATAACTTGTAAAACTGCTTACTGATAGGGGTAGTCCAAAACTTAAAGTTTGTTAAAACTTCAAGCATTTATTTATCTAAGTTATAATTCCGAAGTATTGATAGGGCCCTACTGTAATTACCGATTTCAAAATTTTAGTATTTTTGTCCACTAATAATATTTAAGATATCGATGATTTATTATCGCCGGTGATTGGTGATTTATTATATTTGCTCAGAACCCACAACTAAGCAAACCAAAACTTTATTGTGGGTTTTCAACAACTCGTAGTTTTAAAATTGTAAATGTATTCTCGGTAGTTCCAATCCTTTTAATGTGTTTACGCTAGTTTATTAAAAAACTTATGTAAATTTACCATAAAAAGACATTGTAGATTTTAAATATTTCTTGAAAGTTCATAAAAATCATAATAATAATACCAATAATATTTTTTTTTATAGGCTTTACATTTAAATTTAAATGATGTGAATGCGTTAATTTCACGTAGTAAGTGTTTCTTACTTTTGGGAGAGCCTTTAAAAGCGCTGCAAGATGCTGAAAATGCATTACTGGCTGATAATAATAATATCCGGGCTATTTATCAAAAAGCGGAATCTTTATATTATTTAGGACAATTTGAACAGAGTCTAATCTATTTTCATCGTGGTTTAAAAGCTCGTCCGGAGCTGGTTTCTTTTCGCTTAGGTGTTCAGAAAACGCAACAAGCAATTGAAAATACTATCGGTCTACCACCTAACAGGAAAATTAACAAAAAACATAAAACAATATGTACACAAAAAACAAAAGTAAATCCGACAATTGATTCAAAACCTTCTGAAACAACTCTATCTAAATCCAACATAAAATCTCAAAATAAAAATATACAAAATACTAGAAAACTTTTGGGCAATTTATGTATTGATCAGGAATATTTACAAAATCTATTCAAGCATCCCGACTTACGTAGAGCTGATACTGATACTGAAAACATATCCGGCTTAGCTAAAGATGCATTAGATTTTTTACTTAAACGTCAAGAATTTTGGAGGCAACAACGGCCATGCACAGCTTTACCTAGTCTAAAAACTAACCATCCAGACAATATTCTACCATGGTTTTAATGAAACTTTGTAAAAAAAATCAGCTGTACAAAATTAATTTCAAAATATAATTTGTTTGAAAATAAAATTACATTTAAATTATTACTTACTATACTACATATTTATGGTATCGGACGACTTCATCGAAATCGAGTTCATTGAAAACAAGTTCATAGAAAACGAATTCATCGTCAGATGATCTCAAGTCGAGCATTATTAAAATCATGGATGTTAAAGTATAGTAAAAAAGTTTTTGAATTAATAGGTGTTCGATTAAAAATTAAAATAAAGAAAATTTTATATTTTTTTTATTTATTTATTCATATTCTTATAAACAAGAAATTTATTTCTATTAAAACACACATAATATATTAGTTTTTAAAAATTAAAATTAAATAAATGCAATTGATCCTCTCAACATTCTTTTTTAAAAAAAAATCATCATCGTAAATCATCGGTATGTAATTTATACGATAGTTAAGAAATAATATTTTTTCGATGAATCATGAATGGATTGATCATTAAATGAACT
This sequence comes from Rhamphomyia laevipes, assembly GCA_963920725.1. NCBI lineage: Eukaryota > Metazoa > Arthropoda > Insecta > Diptera > Empididae > Rhamphomyia > Rhamphomyia laevipes. The sequence continues at coordinate 25,330,850 of OY987259.1, read as the reverse complement.
CATTTTCGATGAACTTGTTTTTGATGAACTTGTTTTCGATGAATTCGTTTTCAATGAAATCGACGGGAATCAATTTTGATGTACAATTTTTCTTAAATATCAGGATTATTATACCACCGAAGACCGAACAAAATAATTGTAGTTGAATAATTTCAATTTATTACCGATTAATTTAATAAATTTTATAAAAGTACAAAGATGAAATTAAAACGATATAATAAATAACTATGGTAAGTGAAGTAACCACATTTCATTCTTATTTACATTTATGTAAGAAAATATTAAAAATGTATCAATTATGTATGCAATTTGCATGCATGCAAGCTAATTGATAACATACGGAATTTTATTATATACATACAAACAACAATTAATTATTGTTTGTCGTTGTTCGCAAGTAAACTTTGTTTCGCCCTTTCATTTGCTGATAGCAATTATAGAAATATTTATACAAAATTACGTATAGTACCACGAACTAGTGTGCAGTGGCTCCGCCATGAACATGCCAATAGCTAAATGGTTGAACCTCCTTTAAACACGAATTCCTAAGGACTTCCTATCCTTAGCTGATACTAGATGGAGGTATAACTTACCATTTATGCGAAAAAACAAAACAGAAAATCTTCTAAATTTATCGCGTAGGCATTTAGTTAGGGATACAGCTGTGTATACGTGGCACTGGCTGGTCGGCACGCACACTCACGACTGGGCATCCTGTACAACTAATCGTGTCATATCTGTATGGATCGAATGAAAAAGAAAAAAATCGGGCACTTTATTTTAAAGTGCCCAATACTACCTAAAACCAGAAATTGTTCCCTTTCTAACCATTAAATGGCATATGAAAACCGTACATTTCCTTAACGACACGAGATGAATCTAAAATCCATGCCACGGTTCACAAGAATATGTTGTAGCAGAACGGTGCTAACCCTACTTGAAGTCCTGGACAGATTATTTCGGTTCGCCACTCAAACCAAGCAATCTTACAAGCCTTTTTCCTATCTAACTGGGTCGTAATTGTTGCACACATGTAATCAGGGTCAGGACTAATTTTGTTGTAATTTGCTTTGGTAAAATGGGGAAAAGTTATATTTGTTGCTTCCTTTATATTTTATTTATATATAACATAATAATGTAGAGAGAGATTGCGTGCTAGCTTTTTTAGTATTCATCTTTACTATTGAATTTTTTACTTCTCTACTTTAAATATATGTAATATAATTACTATAAAAATTGGTTAGGAAGATATTATTCATCAATTTTCTGTTATAAATTATACAAGTACGGTATTATAAGTAGAATTTACTGTAAACTATGAAATATAACAATTTTGTAATTATTTAAAGATATCAGTGTTTTAAAATTAAATAAATAGTTCTCTGAACCTTGTTTCCTGCAATATATTTAATTTATTTTTATAGACAAACAATATATTGCATTAATAATTAATACTAAGGAAATATTCAGGAAAGAAGGTATATATATATATATCTATATATATATATATATATATCTATATATACAAATATTTATTATTATATATTACTGTTAACAATGACCAAAACATAATTCCTTATTTACTAAATAAAATAATTTGTTTTCGGGTTGCAAATGGAGTAGAGCAATAAATTTATGTAATTAATACTTCAGGAGGTTCCTAAAATATAAAAGGATTATGAAATATAATTAGATATTTGGGTATGTACAAATTTGTTAATTTGTTAAATTCCAAAAGTTAATATTTAAAATTTTTGGAATTCTTTTACAAGAAAATTATTTAGTTACTAAGACATATTATCATCATTCTGGTTTGCTGGAATATTAAAGAATTATTAAATTACAAATTTTATTTATAATGTTTCATAGCAAAGTGAAATAAATAATTATGTTTAATGAGAAAGTAATAAAAAAAATGAATGTAAACTAAGAATTATAGGAATTTAATACAAAAAAAAATTATTCTTACTCTATCTAATAGATAGGATAGAGATTAGAGGATACACAAAATAGAGTGATTTGACAGTTCGCATTTGATTTGAAATCATTCATATAATTATATATACTGAGTATTTTGGACGAAAAATAGAGGCTTAGTGCATATCGATAGGATATCCGATTATACCGAGTTAATTTTTTTTAAATAAAAATACGATCTTGTACTTTTAGGTCTAGATTGTGTATAATAGGATTTTTTTTAGTATTATACTGTGGATAGTATCATAAAAAACATATGATAGTATCATAAAAAACATGACACATATTAAAGATGTATGTAATTTTAAAAGACTTTTTAATTTAAAAAAAAAAAAAAAATTGTATTTTAAAAAATTATTATATTATTTGATTTTCTGTTTCATATTTTCTCTGAAATCAACTGAATAAATAATACAATATTTTTTTTTTTTGTAGTGATTGGATATGCATTCACTTTTTTGATACATTAACATTATTGTAACCAACCATCACATAAGATGACCTCATTAAAAAGGCTAAAATTAATTTGGAAACTCTTAGCAACAACTCTGTTCTTAGAAAAAATTTATGCAAATAATGATCAAATCTTGCAACAAGTTTGTCCACCGTCTTCAGATATAGTACCGTGCTTGTGTACTGTTAAGAAAAATGGTTTAGATATTTTATGTGAAACAACAGATTTACAACATATTACACAAGCAATGAGTACTCTAAAAGGAAAAAGTCCTATTATATTTTATTTGAAACTACGTCATAACAATCTCCCAAAATTACAAGCTTTCGTTTTTTTGGCGTTAGATATTCGCCACCTAACAATTCATAATAGTAGCCTTGCGGCCATAGAAGAAACTGCGCTAAGTTCTTTAGGTAAATATAACTCTTAATGTATAAAATATTAAATTTGTATATTTTATTGCCGTTTGCAGGAAAAGGTCTCACACAACTTGATGTATCTCAAAATCAGCTTAGCAAAGTTCCAAGTATAGCACTGAAGAATCTGCATCATTTACTGATATTTAACTTAAACCATAACAAAATCACCCAAATTCATAAAAAAGCATTTGAGGGACTGGACACCCTTGAAATTCTTACACTTTATGGAAACAATATAAATTTTATAGAGCAAGATGCCTTCCGAGGAATAGAGAAGTATTATTTTAATAATATTGTGATGGCCACTAATTGTATAGTCAAATTAAAGTAAATATAAAACTTTTTCCGGATATACGCACATTTCTTATGGAGGTGGAATAACAAATAATATTTTAAAATAATCTGAAAACCGCTAGTACTTTAACTTCATAAAGTATTGCTCATAACTTGATAATTATTATAGAACATTTTTTTTTCGGAATCAATATATACTGCAGTAGAAAAAAAACTCATAACACATTTCAGTGCTGTAGTAATGCTATTCGTTACAGATTCACGATTATATCAATTAAGCCTTACTCAAACTAGCCAGAAATTAATTATATAAGATTGCATATGGCCTTATTTAATAATATATTTTTAAATATACATTTTATTTCTTATATGTAATAATTCATTTTCTTTCAGGAGGTTAAAACGGTTAAATTTGGGAGGAAATGAGCTAACAACTGTTCCGCAAGATGCACTTTGTATTCTTGAAAATCTGAAAAAACTAGAAATCCAAGAAAACAAAATTGAGTCAATTTCATCTGGAGATTTTGAAGGTATGTAATTAGTGTTTTGCAATAAAAACTAGAAATAAAGTCCTTAAAACTATTTCAACTGACTGATCTTGAGAAGATAAACAACCTTAATTTACCTTATCTATTAAAGCTAAGTTCGTAACATATATATATACATATCACTTTTTATATATATATATATATATATATATATATATATATATATATATATATATATATATATATATATATATATATATATGTTACTTTTATATTACTTACTATATATTTATTTTAATTTACTTGCTACAATGATGTCAAATATTCATTATTAATATACATTCTGGGCTTATTTGGCGGTTTAAGCAATTGGTATACAAACGAATAATAAAATTTTACGTATATTAATAATAAAATGATATTAAAATTAACCTAATTAATAAATAATTCTAATTAATAATTAAATATAACTAAAATCTATTTATGAAATGAATGCAAATTGAACACGTCTAGCTAGAGCATCAAAAATTAAGTATACCCGTTTAATAATTAAAATAAATGGTAGTAGGCAGGATTACATTAATTTATCCTGTAATTTGTTCAATCTGAACCAATAGATTCCGAATTATAACAACATTTAGTTAAATTCAGGTATATTAAATACAGGTATGAGGAACTTGGATTCTTTGATACTGGCTCATAATTTGTTAAAAAAAGTTCCTGCAAATGTATTTATCCATTTATCTCAAATAAATTCATTGGAATTGGAAGGAAATAAAATAAGAAGCATAGATAAAAATGCATTTGTTGGACTTGAAGGTTTTGATTTGTTATAAAAATATTTATTACAAAAATAAATTAATTGTTTTTTTTTTTAATATAGGAAGTTTACAATATTTAAGGTTAGGTGATAACTATATTCATACGATTCCAAATGAAGCTCTTAGATCATTACATCGCTTAAGACATTTGGACCTAAGATCAAATAATATCAGCATTATAAATGACGATGCTTTTAGCGGATATGGAGATTCTTTGACATTTCTCAATTTACAGAAGAACGGGTAAGGTTAGGTTTTATTAATGCTGTTTGTTTAATTAATAATTCAGAAATGTTTAGCATAAAAGTTCTTCCAAATACGATTTTTGATAATCTTAATTCACTAGAGACGCTTAATATTCAAAACAACAAACTGGTTAGTATACCTGAGGAAATTATGGAACCATTAATGGATACATTGAGAGTAGTTGATATAAATGGTAATTTTAAAATTATATGATCAAAATTATTATTATTTAAAAAAAAATTTTAACATATATATGAACAGAATAATAAATTTTATTTCCATCAGATAACCCATTAATTTGCTCTTGTGAGTTAATCTGGTTTCCTAATCTGTTAGAAGCTTTGAAGAATCGTGATGATGAAATGACACAAAAAAAACGTCCTGTTTGTATGATGGCTAACGAAAATCGAGAATATCAGATTCAAGCAATGCCTTTACAACGTATGGACTGTATAGGTAAAAATATGGGAAAAGCTATTGAAAATAGAGATTTTTCTGAATATCTTTTAGTAAAGATATATGTAATATATTTTTATTTCTTCTATTTTGTTTTTAATAAGTTGTAATTTATTTAATAATTATAACAGAGATAAAAGTTATTTGTGGCGATGTTGAAAAATTTATTAAGTGGGTGAATGTGTGATAATTTATACAATTATTTAAGTACATTCAAGTAAATTAGGTAATTTTTATAAATTAAATTAGCTTAATAATACAAATTTAAATAATAGTATATAATTATATATACACAATTCATAAACAACTTTATAAAATCATACATTTTCCGAGTTCTATATATTTATTCCATGGACACGACGGGGTTCATCAAAATAATCACAAATAATTAAAGATAAATTTTTAAATATTTTCTATAGGCTCACTCATTCTTAAAATGATTCATTTTTCATTATTGTACTGATAAATTGAAATTATTTGCATTCTTGAATATAGGAAATAAGTAAATTTATTTATAAGATAAATTGAAAAAAAAAAGTTTACAAAAATATTCTTTAACAAAAAATATATGCCTCTGTCAATAAATTATGGCGCTGAATAACACAAGCAAAATCATAATTAAATTTTATTTATCATTATTGGTTTATACAATATATTTAATTATTAGTCAAATACTTAATTAATTTTAATTACATAATAATGAGTTTTTAAACCTTGAAACACAATATAATTTCATTGTCTATTTTCATGATTTATCTGGTAGATTAATATTTTTGCAATAATTAAAATAACATTCAGCCTTTATCACTTATATAACTTAAATTGATGATGTGTACAGATTGGTTTTTACGGATATGTACAAACTTTACCCAAAATAACGTCGAAGATCTAATTTAAGTAGGGCCATAAATTAATTTTGTAAATGTCCTATATAAATTATATTTATTTTGTTCTATAATAACAATCAAAACATTATAGTAAATATAAAAATTTTTTCCAATTTTCAACATTCTAAATTTTTTATATAAATAATTTGTTGTTTGGTATTAAAAGCAGAACTGAAGAACATAAATTAATTATAAATAAAAAATATTATTAGTATAAAATTAGTATCTATACATATCAATAAATAAATGCCCAGCACATAATTTTAAAAATTTATTAAAAATATTTAAAAAATGCCATAAAATTTTAATATTTCGCGCATTTTACTGTAAGATAAAACTTATAACTGAATAATTTTGTTAGAAAAATTGTTTAGATTACAAGTATACAATTTAGATTGTAAATATATATAGAATATATATATATATATATATATTATTTTAATTGATTTGTTTGATTCATAAATTATTCAAGCACTCGAGATGTTTTTATAAAACTTTTTTTCCGAAATAATATGGAATTTAAATAGTTTTTATACATAAATTAAAAAAAAAATTATTAGAATATTGATGTTTTAACAATTTTAGTATATAATATTTTCTAATGTAACTTATATTTTAGATTTAATGAAATCAATACATATCATATTGAAAATATAAACACATATCATATTAACATATCACTTTGAAAAATATAAAATATTAAAGGTACAAATTAAGTCACATTGTTTTTACAAAATATGGCTATTTAAATAAATATATTACAAGAACAAAAGTTTAAATTTGTTTAATTTTACAAAAATAAATATATATTTAAAGGTGGACTACTGACTACTAATGGTAATGATAATTGCGCCAAATCTGAATTCACCAAATATTAATTGATGGAATGCATTATGCTGTGGAGACTGTTTATGTAGGATAAGCTGAGCTAATGTTCACTTCACGTTAAATCTTAATATGTATGTGAAGAAATGTAAAGACGCTTTTGGGATTATAAAACTCATTTCTATCGAGACTTGATTGCCATTATAATTTTATAATTTTATAATTTTCGTTTTCGCTTTAACGCATAAACAGATATGTTATGGCAATATAAAATTTTGATATAAGATATCTCAAGTAGTATCTTATGTTGAAAATCTAGAATTTTGTATATCGTATGAATTTCGTAATCCTAAAATATTGAAAAACGTTACATTTCGAGAAAACAATTAGCATTTATAATGAATTTGGTTATTATAGTAGTTTGTCTCTATCCCCAAAATATTCGGAAAAATAAAAAAAAAATGTTTTACAACCGGAAAAAACATATTAGGATTGAAATATCTATTTATATCACATTGTACTTCCGCTATATAAAACTTGTTATTTTTTGCAAATTTGAATTTTTCAGACAAATTTAAAAAAAAGTCCTAACTCAGCCTTGTTTAAATACTGAAATAAATAATTTATTTATTTATGAATAATAATATTTATAAATTATTAGTTTCAATATCAAGAAATGGAAAAATGCTAATTTCACTCTATTATAATATTATATATTAATATATTCCAGTTTACAGTAATACCTCCATTTACGCAAGGATTTGGATTGACGAAAAATGGAGCCATGAAAAGCATCTTTCAAATAGAGATCAGTTTCATATTTTAAAATATTTTATTTTTATTGAGGTATAGAAATATTTTAACTTAAACTTTTTTTTTTAATATAAGTCAATAAAATGTTAGTTATAACATAACCGAAAAAATCATTACGTTTGATATAAAGTGTATTAATTATTTTCATAAAAATAAATATGTATATTATAAACTTAATGTCACCTCTTTAAAATCATTTTCGCTAGTTAAATGGTTGTAGATTTATACATATATTAACTTTTATAAATTTGTATAAATTGTAAAATTAACTTTTATGATTACAATTTACTTTTTGAAACGACATCTGGTATCTATATAATTTTGAAAATTAAAAATGTTCTCAACCGAAAAAAAGTGATTTTTTTTTTTTAAATTGGGAAATATTACATACTAAATTGAGGGTTTTTACTGTATAAGTATATAACATCAAATTATTATATTCATTACTTCATTGTATTGGAATTCCGCAGATATTATTTTTCTATTCACCTTGGCTGACATAAGTCAGTGGCTGCCAAACCAGCTACTTATGCGGGTCATATTTATTATCCACTTCATCACTTTAGGTACATTTTTATGATTCTTCAAATTCTTTATATTCATTATAATTTTTATGCAATTGTAATATTACTTACTTCCGATTATAAAATGTCAGAACATGATGCAAAATATTAAACTTTTTTACTATACATATTTACCTATACGATAATATCAACAACTGATTTCGATACAAAATTGAAAAAGTTTTTATTATTATTTGCGTACGGTTAAAGGTTCCCCATCGCTGGCATATAGGTACATCAATACATGTTTTTATTTTTTTTTCTAGATCTACCGGAATTTAAGATAACGACATAACTTATTATGTATATATTTTGTATATCTATATAGGTTTTCACAACAAAAACAAGTTTGGTAAAAAAAAAAAAATTTGGATAACTACTGCGAATTATTTTTTCCAGTAAATAATATTAATAAAATTTAAGATTTAATCAAGATTTTGAATAACTTGTCAATATAGAGATAATAAAGTTAAACAATCACAAATTTCGAAATAGTCAACTATAATTTGTTTAATATTGAAATCCTGCTTTCAAATTTTGATACATAGAAATGTAATTAATTCAGAATAACTAAAGTATAGTATTGCTTATAAAGCATAAAAATTTATACGAAGAATCTAATCCGGATGCAATTTTATAATTTTTTTACTGGACATAGAAAATTATTTTTAAACATTGTAACATATCTAAAAGATTACTATTTTTCAATCTGGTATAAGCATTTTTTAGTGAAACGTGTGTATTGTATTTGGTGTGAAAATGAAAAAGAATATAAATAAAAATATAAAGTTAGGATTATTTGGAACCTTAAGGAAATATTTTGTTATTGAACCTTTACTTATTTTATGGATTCTACCTGGTTGTTTCAATTTTGTTGCTATACAAAATCTTGGTCTTGAAAAAGTTTGTAGCTGCGAATAATGATAAATAAAATATTGAAAAATAAAATAAAATTAAATTAATATTTCAGGCTTGTAGAGTAAACTTGAATTATAGTCAGGAAATATGTGAAAATATGTTAGATAAGTCCTTAAGAAATATTGAATGTGAAGAGGAAGAAGAAATTTCAGTGACAAATATCTCAACTATAATTGAGATGAAGCCGAAAATGGATAACTTCAGTTCAATCGTTTGCAAAGCTGAAATAGAAACACAGAAACTTGTTACTATATCTACTGGAATAAGAGGACCAATAGGTAATAACTAATAAGTATTTCTACAAATAAAGTAACAGGGAAAGTTCATATTTTTACCATTTATATTAAATTAATATCGTTATTTTTTGAATTAATATAATATTTATTGAAAACAATATTTCTTAAGTTGGTGGTAAATCGAAAATTTCTAATTATGTACTTGATGAATTTAACAGGGTTAAATATCCCAAAAGAGAGAGAAAAAAGATAATATTACTATACATCCCTGAAAATTTGCATATATGTATGTATATTTGTTTATTAATTATTAGTGGCCAAACATCTTGTAATGCCTCACGTTTGGGCAAGCAACCACCGCGAGTTTTAAAGGTATGATAAAACGGGTTTTATTAAATAACACGAAATCTACAAAACCAAATATAAAAACAAAAAATATGGACAAAAGTCAAAGCTGATGATGTTACTTAATATTTGGTTTCATTTTAATTTTCAAATTTAAGCCACGGAAAGAAAGACATAAAACTTATATTATATATTTAATTTTATTAACTTTTTATTTTTCTAATTTTTATACTCACAAATATTTAATTTAATTTTGCAGCTTCCATTTTCCCGATTATTGTAATTCTCTTTGCTGGTGGCTGGAGTGACCGACATAACTTAAGAAAACCATGCATGTTATTTCCAATGATCGGTGAAACACTTGCATCCATAAGTAAGACATTTTTATTAGTTTGAAATTTAAAGGCGTTATTTTATTAAGAATAATATTATTTAATTAATATGATTAGAAGAAAAAGACAATGTTGTTATCTATATATTGCCATATTTGATTAGAATCTAACATTGCTCCTTAATACATTTAAGGAGCATTATTAATAAATTGTTCTATCGGAAAAGTCATTATTTCGGCATTACTTATGTAGGAAATATATGGCAAAACCGGACTTATATTTTTTAAGCATCATATAGAAGAAATAGAAGGAAGCGAGAGCTTATGGTATATTCTAGATCTAGAGTTAAGAAAACAAAATTGTAATTTATAATTTAAAACTGTTGTTTCCCGAAATATTACAATTTTGAATTTTTGTAATTCACTAATGTTCATATTTATTTATTTTTTTAAGGTTTACTAATTTCGTCTATATTTTTTGAAACAATTCCTATGGAGTTTGGAAATATTCTGGAAAAAGTATTACCCTCAGTGTGTGGAGGATTCACTCTTATGATGATGGGTATTTTCAGTTATTTAACAGCATCCACGGAAGAAAAAGATAGAACATTCAGGTATATTTAAAAAATATTTTACTATAAGATTTTAATAATTCAATATATTTTCATAAACTTATATGGAATAAGGCCATTAAACTTATTTCTCATAAATATTATATTCTCATAAATATGAATTATATTTTGTTAAATATTTCGGATAATAAAGAATCTTGTCTAGGCTATAATAATAACACACGGTGAATATGTGAAATCTCGTAAGTAGCAATTTTTCCAAATTTTTGACATAGTAATTTAGTTTATTCTTGTAAAATTTACCTATTTACAAGGTTTTACATCTTTTTTAATTATATATGTTATTATATATTTTATTAACACAAATTTTACTTAATTTTATATTATATTAATGATTATTTTCGAAAAATTATTTTAAATAAAAATCGCAATCGGACACATTGCTTTAATTTAGTTTACACTTTTATTAAAATAATCTGTAATCTTTAATTTAATAAATCATTTAATAATTAAATTTAATAATCATTTATCTCTTATTGTGTTAATTAAATTATTTATTTCAGATTTGGCATTTTTGGCATGTGCGCCGGTATAATACCTCTTGTTGGCTTCCCTTTTAGCGGAACATTGTATAAAAATCTAGGTTACATAAGTAAGATTGATTAAGTTTAAATTTATATGATTAATATTAAAATTATATGCTCTACTTAGAATAAAGTAGAGCATATAATTTTAAAAATTTATTTATCTGCTTAAATATTTATCCTCTATTGCTATTCTATATCCTTTTCCTTTTCCCACAAATGTTGCCAAAAACTTGGCTTTAGCGCTTTTTTATTGAAAAAAAGTATCCGGTATAAATTTACGTGCCACAATTTGCCCTTAAATAATTTTTACAAAATAAAATTTAATCTACATAATATTATTGTATTCAAATTATTATTTCAGATGTCTTTGCACTCAGTCTTATATTACTCATATTGGGCATCCTATACCTCATTTATCTAGTGGATGAAGTTCAACCAGCTGAAACTGATAAAAATAATATTAAATTGGATGTCAAAACAGTTAACACTGATAACAAAAATAATTTAGAAGGAGATGGTAAAGAGATGAAAACGAAAAAATCCTGTTTAATAGAATTCTTTGATCCAACATTAGCTATTGAGTGCATAAAAGTCTTTACTAAAAAAAGAGAACGACGAGGACGGATGTTTTTAATTTTTCTAGTTCTTTCTTATGCGTTTTTTATAGGGCCATCTTTAGGTAAGACTATCACATTACATTATTTAATGATTTATAAAGAATTGTTGGCATATTTAATAATCATTCCATCGCGAATTTTATAGATGCTTAGTAGTACGTTTCGTATTAAATGATGTTGTTATTTTTTTATGTAATTATCTATTTAAAGATGACAATAATATTGTTTTTTTTTTTATATATCTTTAAAAACATCGAATTAAATTTACTATACATAAAACGGAACTTTCAGCACAATTTAAACATAGCAACAATCAATTTTTGTCGAAGTTGTGGAAAATTGATTTTAGACAATTTTAATCTAACTTCTTTTATGGTTTCGATGAAATGATGATCTACATTATGTGGTTATTAAATACATAAATTCAAAAGAAATAATTATTCACTGATAACCTCTGTAACTGTGGGCGCATCCCAGATATAAGAAATAATTTGAATACTCAACTGGAACTGGTATTCTCAGACGATATTATTATTTTCTTATGGAAATACTTACCATTTTCAAATTGTTCTAATTAACAATTATGATATGGTATTATTAATGATGGAGGAAAACGAATTTAATAAGTTACTTTTGGTATGGAATAGTGGGAAACAAGTTCATTCATTTTCTTTTTACTTTTATATATTGTTGCTCAACACAATGTACATATTATTTCCAATATAATAGTTCGGATTATTTTGGCGCAAACTGATTAAATATATATTGGACAATAATTAGAATTTGTTAACCTTATTTAGGCTAACTTTTGGTTTCAAACACTCGCCTTTTTTGTTTAAAAATCGGATTAGGATCAAGAAAAGTGAAAAATATTTTTGATGGTCCTAATTTTTTATTAATTACATATATTATTTTCTATTATAAATATTATTACAAACGAAATTAATATTCCTGGAAATGCTAATAATATTGGCTTTATTTTTATGTAGCGGAGTTGGAGTATTTATTTCAATACATTAAAATTAAACTCAACTGGAGTGACGATGAATTTAGTGTTTTTAATACATATTCTTCTGCCATAGGTTTAGTTGGTAAGTATTTAATTGTTTTTTTTTTTAAATGTAAAAATATAATATATTTTTTCAGCTTTACTTTAGTTTTACCAATACATTATACAGATACAAAAAACTTTTACTTATGTCACTTATTAATTTAAGAATTTTAAATGTTTTTTTTTTAATTTATTAATTAGCTTATTAACTTTATAACATACTAGCTTTAAAAATTCATTTTCCACTCAAGAACTTTTTAACATGGAATGTGGATAGGATAACGTAGAAATACGTTACAAACCTTACAAACATGACCCATAATTAATAGGGTAGGGCTAAGTTAAGTAACATATATAGAGAAGTTTTACTAGGTTACATAAAGTATTGGATAAGGTCACAATTTACTTTTTATTAATTTAAGAATATTATCTTTTTCTTTTTTTTATATAAATCATGCTTCATTTAATGAATTTTTAATTGTACTTATAAGTTGTAACATTTATACGTATTTAACATTGAACCCTCCATCGGAGAAAATCTCTAAATTATAGTTTTACTTACTTACTGTATTTTGTTTTTACTATCTAACTATTTTAGTTTCATTCAGTAATATATATAATAATAATAAATATTTATTTTATTTTATTTTATTTTTGTAGAACATTATGGGCAATTTTGTTTTATTATATTAATTGTACTATATTTTAACTGTTACCTTAAACAGATTACGCTAGATATTAGGTTATATTTACGCTGTAGATGTTAATTTTGAGATATCAATTACATCATATATTAAGACTTAAGACTCAAAATACTTGAATTTTCGTTAAGACTTTTTAAGAATGCTCAACCTCTGCATAGATTTAAGTCACTTAAAATTATTGTGTTTAAAAAACAACTTTTTCTGTTTTCAAGGCACATTTCTGATGACGTCAGTATTTAGCAAACTTCTCCACATGAGTGATTCTATGGTAGGACTGGTATCAGCGATAGGTACAATAATATCCAGACCTTTTTATGTAAGTTATCTTATTTCATTATCAATTATACTAAAATATTTTATTAACCTTTATTTAGGCCTTCTCAAAAGGTTACATCACTTTTTATGCTGGACAAACTATAGATATGTTTGTAACACCAAAAACAATTGCAATAAAAACAATTATGTCCTCAGTTGTAGAAGAAGATGAACTAGGTAAGTGAACTAGCAATAATAATAATATTATAATGAAGTGGTGATATTGATAGTAATTTATCATTATGATTACGATTTTGATCATGATTATGGTATAAATAATTATAACAAGAATTATTTATAAAATATGTACTTATTTAACAAGAGCAATCCAAAAAATATTGGTCTGAATTATGTCATTTATAACTGTGCCCTAAGAATATATAATTATTATATTATAATAATTTATTATAAATAAACAAATTTTATAAAAATATAATTTTTTTTTTCTCTTTTTTTATTTTCTTATCAATAATTTTATTTTAGGTCGACTGTATTCCATTATTGGAATTTTTGAAGCTATTAGCAATGCAATATTTCCACCTATATATAGCACTGTGTATACTTTGACACTGGACAGTTTTCCAGGAGCCTTTTACTTATTTGGCGAAATTTTTTATGTTCCAACTGCAATAGTTTTTGGGTGATTTATTATTTATTTATTGTATTTATTTATTTTTATAATTAATTAACAAAAAAAAAAATACTTCATGCTAGAGATTAGAAAATTTTCTTTACAACTAAAAGTATATAATAATAATTATCAAGAAAATAAGATAAAATAATTAAAATAGCGATAGATAATACTAAGAATAGATCGTAAACTTCCATAAGCAAATAAAAAATATCATTCGGATATTTGGACGGTGTTACAAGAGAATTGGCAGGAATAAAATTATTAGGGTCTCCTAATAAATAAGGATTAATTATTTAATATTGATGAAAAATATTAGGAATATTAATGAAATATATCAAAAGGAAACGTTTTATAGAAACCTTACTTACAAATAAAGTAAATTACTTAACCTAAGTTTGTTTGGACCTACGTTTGTTTGTTTTTGGCCGCGGTGATTTTATGGGTGTTTTCATCCCAGCCCGTTACTAAATCTAACCTAAGCTTAAAAACTAAAGCAAAAATTTAAATGAAAAACATAATATTAATTGAGTACTACCCGGTAATTAATTCATTATTTTTAAACACATTTCCAAATTCTAAGCGTACAATCAGGTTGCATGATTGGAGGTAATTTAGAAGAAGATGTAGGTACCCCATACCAAACTTCTTGTAAATTTGCAAAAACTAAGCTATCTTAATCTTTACGATTTAATGAAGCGTATATATGTTAATGTTCCATTAAGATTAAGTTCGCGGACCATTAAGATAATTAATTTTTAGTTCACGATAATAAATTGTTGATAATACACTTTTAGCTTTCACCTTTCATACTTCGCATTTATTTTTGAACCAGGGTACTAGTTCTAGAAAATAACTCCGGGAAAATAACATCGTGAATCAAACCATATATGTATAATAATATTTACAATTTGGTTAATGTAGTAAAAATTGTACTATCATAGCATATAAAAATGACAATTTTCCGAGGAGCTATTTTCCTGTTTCCCGTAGAACAAAACAATTTTCCAGCAAATTTCATTATATTCTATTCTATGTTCTGAATAATTTATCAAATGTATAAATATATTCAGATATAGAAACACATTCATTATACAAAATAAATAAACATAGCTTTGGATGAAAAAAAAATTTTGCTAAATGTAGAATTAACATTATTTTTTTTATATTTCAGAATATGCTACATACTTCTCAAACGATTAAACTCCGTGAATACGCCGGATACTACTAAATCTGACGATAAAACTAAGGATAAGGATATGAGCAATTCAGAAGTAACAGAAATTTCGTATTTATGAAAATAAAGTAATATATTAAATAAGACGAGAAAGAACCAAGAATTTTATTTAATGTACATTATATATTATTTATTATTTTACTATGTACACAGTTAGATATTAATTTCGTTGCCAAATTTGAATAAAACTGAAGATTAAGTATCTAAACGTAATTACTATTTAGTAATCGTTTTTTTTTTTTTGGATAATATTAATTTAACACCTTAACACTTTGTTTAAGAGGTAAGAAAAATGTATGTTCATTTCTGGTATTTGTTCTTATTTTTTTTGGTGTCCTTATATAGCAGTTCCTGTTTTTATTATCGACTAAATTTGGTAACGAAGTCTACAAATATGGCATAGCATAGATTCATTGTATAATTTATTTAATTTGTACTTTCCTATCCTATCAAAGTTGGCAATTCTATTAGTGTTTAGTAATGAAGCATGAACTTGTTTTAATGTGATTTTATACTTTTCAAAGAAGCCATCTTGGACTTTGCACATATTACAGGTATGCATATATTATATACTTTCCAGTTTCCACTCTTTCTTCTCGATCTTGGGAATAATTATCGTATATTAAGTTAGGCATTGTTGTATAACCATTTGCTTGATAAAAATACTAACTGTTTATTAGTTTTCCCTTTTCTCATTATATAGTCCAAATATTATTCCCATTTACGTCCAAATAATCTTAGACCACATCAAGGAGTTATATGAGCATCTTCAGCCATTTTATTCAAATATTTTGTTGCTAAATATTGCCATAAAAAAGCATCTAACATAAGTTTCTTTATAACTAAACTCTGCATAAACTAAAAGAATTATGTAGTATGTATGTTTTTAGCTGTATCATCATGAATAATTTTCATATATACATATACATTTTATTAACCATGATTTCGTGATTCTCGATCTCGATACATTTGAAAATATAAGTGGCAGAGCAGAAACATATTTATGAACATAAAAAAATAATCCCGCTGCGCCCTTTGAATATAGTATGTATAATATAATGGAAGTTGTTTTTGCTGATGTATCAAAGATTACTACAGGCTACACTAATTAGTAGCACACTAAACCAATTAACCAATTGTGGTCCGCTCAATCAGCAGTAAATCCGATTGAGAACTTAAATCAATCAGTTTTAGAGCTCAACACTTAAGTTTTTTGCCGTATATGCGATAGCCTGATAAATGACTTTTAAGGCCTAACCATGGAAGGACTTTTGCTGGCTTAAGTCGGCTTAAAGAAATGAGATTTCAATCGCACATTCTGTGTCGAAATTTGACAGTTCAAAAACCAAACATATTAAATTTATTAAAAAAAAAACAGTTCAAGAGGTTTTATAAAAACAGTTCAAATACTTAAATTAATCAAAAATGGCAATAAATGAAGCTGATTATAATTTCATTGAAATTTTAATTATTTTACGTACACCACAAGAACGTTTTTTTAAGTTGTCTTCAATTTTTTTCAATTTATATTTAATCCCTCCAATGATAAAAACAATAATTTTAATTGTTTTAATTTTTTGTTATCCATTTTTCCAAAAAGACAGATTTCAAAAACTGACATAAAGACATAATGCTACTTAAGTTGTTTATGAGTAAATTAAGATTTTGACAATACTCTGTCTGGCTTTTCGTTGACTTTTGAAATTACTTAAGCCAGCAAAAGTCTTCCATGGTTAGGCCTTTAGAATTTATGATGAATACTTTCTTTAGTATGTAATTTCCTAAAACAATGTAGACTTCGAAAGAAAGAGAAAAAATATATGTCCCTTTATGTTATATTCAGAAAAAATTAATGATAGTGATCTCTTTTAGAGAAAAAATTAAAAACAAAAAACAAAAATTTTTACAGTCAGTTTATTAGTATATAATAAATTTATTCAAAAAAAATAATGGATTTCAAATGTATTTTCAGGTTATGTAAATTCGTATTATGCGGAATACGAAAATTTCATGGGGTGCATTAAAACGTATTGGTATGGTTTTAACTTTGTTATCTCATAGTTCACAACCGGGAAATATTTTAATATCAATGCAACTTAAATTGAACTCTTGTTTCACACTTTTGTGCGTATGACATTACATGTTGCTTTCGGTTTCACTGACTACTTCATGTCTGTACTATACCTACAGGTAATTATTATTTGTTTCTATTTTAGCATTGCGTGTGTTTCTCGCCTAAAATTAAAATAGCAAGGTCTAAACGTGCCTATTTGCATTAGTGTAATAAATTTTGTATTTATTTTTTGTCTTATTTGATAAATTTTATAAATGGTTTGATATTTTGATTGGGATTGTGTGGTACATTATATTGTGTACCAAATTAAGAGTTTGTTGGCTTTATAATATAATAAATTTCATACATATATTTATATATATATAAAAATATATATATATAAATATATATTACAAAGAAAATAAGTAAATTAAGCAGAAAATATTGGTTGCACTTTACATATAGATAAAGTTTAAAATGGCGACTAGTGACGATGAACCAATGCATCTTTATGAAGTTTTTCAAAATTGTTTTAATAAAATTGCAAATAAACAATCTGGTAAGCACCCAACACTTCACTTATTTATGATTAAAGAAATCACGTAATTAACAGCTCTATTCCTTAGCTTTTTAAACTATTATGATAATAACTTAAAGATTCCTATCTATGACTATTTATTGCAAATATATAATGTTTTTTTTTATATGCAATTGTAAAAGAATGTAGATGTAGATCATTTTAGTAATTTGTAATTTTGTGTAATTAAAAGAAAAATAATAACAAGTTGACTTTTACGTGTATAAATGTTTGTATCGGATTTGTCAAACAAAGCTCGTATTGTTTGGTACGCATAAATAAATAAAATAATTGTAGGAATTATGTTTTATTCTTTAATTTTATAAACTATTGCAAAATATATATAGTACATCCGAGCTACGCATTTTACTCTACAATTAACTTCTTTCAAATATAAACTGCCAAAAAAATATATAATATACCAATGCTTATTAACTGAAGTAATTGTTGCAGAACAATTTAGTGGCATAAATATTAAATACATGTGAAATTATATTGTAACACCTAGTAGTGCACTTTGCGATTTCGAGCAATTACAAAAAAAATCCTTACAATAATTTCTCAAAGCGAAACTTGTTAAGTGATGTAGTTTTATATAGTTTTCATTTTGATTTGATACGAAGTCTTTTAAGTAGTTATTTATTGGCTTATTATGGCCGACCTACTGCAGCAGAAGTTATTCTTGATCTGTTTTTATTAAATATTTAATTCTTGTAGCTATCAATCAAATTGATTTTTTGATATTAAAAATCAAATAGAACATCATCATATATTATTTTTTTCTTTTTTTCTTAAAAAAAATTGTATAAATGTATTCTCTAAGCGTTACGGATTTCCACAAACTGCCAAAAATCTATAAAAGTGTAAAAAAATTGTGTTTAAAGTTGTAAAGGAAATTGCTCACGCTTAATGGGTTTTGAAAGATCTCAAAATATGTAATTCCTACCTTCGCTGTTTCACTCTTCTATTATATATAAATAAAATATTCCACTTCAACTCCACGTGCTAATTACATGAAAATGGTTTCTTTATTATTTTAAAAGGGTTTATTGTGTGATCTTTTCTATAAAAAAAAGACCATGATATCTACGAATCTACGATCTTTCTTTATAAAATTTGATATAAGTCCGCGAAGTCAGAATATTGAAGTTATAGCACAATATAATATCATTTAGTAATATATCGATTTCTAAAGTTCATTAAGTTGTATTGGGCAAATTCTTTTAAGATGCATAAAATATGCAAAAAGTATATACTCAAGGATAACGATTAAACGTTACGGATCTTAAAATAGTTTCCGTAGTAACATCGGAATGGGTATACGTTATCGATTCATCCAATAAATTATATGAATCAATACTAACTGATCGATACATTGAGCTTACAGCTTAACTCAGAACTATTTGAATCACACTCATTTCTTCAATACATTTTCAGCTTTCCGTTCATCAAATAATCGGCTAACATAACCGAACCGGCAACCTATATTTAATACCTGTTGTTAAATTTTAAAACTCAATTACACTTGATAAATAAATTATATTTAAATACCATTTACATTTCAGTTAATGTCACTAGTTAAAATTTCAGTTTTATAGGTGACTTCAATCCTCCAATATTATGTTTACGAAAAAGTAGGAAGTTAAAAAAAGACTAACTCGATATTAATTTCTTTGGTTTAACTTTTAATTCCTATTGTCGTGACGACATGCTTGAAACATTTTTAGTAGCATTCAACCCTTGAAACACTTCTAAATTTAAGCTGCTTGCTCTTTGTGTAAATTTGATTCTAGTTTCAGACTAATATGCATAAAAAATAATTGATAGTTGTTTCTCTGATTCTTAATTTTTCTAAGAAATAAATATGAATTTTATAACTAAATCCTATTATGATTATTTTTAGAATTTTTGTATTATATTTATCAAAAATTTATAGGCAAATAATATTTAAAAGTAATTAACTTAAGTTCTTAATTACAATGGCCTGGAATATTAATTCAGTTGACTTGAAAATATTTAGCTAACTGGTGATTTTAAAGTTTTGGAATAAAATTATAATTAAATTATTGACAGTTGTGGAGAAACATAAATTGGTGTTATTTTTATTTTTATGTTGGTTGTCAGAAAATGAAAATAACTAATTAATTATGAACTTTATACTACAATAATGTGTTTCAAGAAATGGAAATTAGGTTTAATTAAATTAATTTAATTATGATTTTTCTTCAGAAGTTTCAATGTCCATATTTCAAAAAAAAAAATTAAAAAAAAAACAATCTTTACAGAACATCCTAAATACTTACCTAAATAAACAACAATATACAGATGCAATCCAAAGCGTATCTTTTCGATTCAAATATTGCTCATTGGCTGAGGGTTTTTTTTTTATCCTTGTTTGTATGTTGTTTATTTTTACAAATAGAAAATAGTCATCATTACCATAGTTTACATAAATTATAAAAATATTACATCTTTTTGCACACTTATTTCACTTTGTAATAAATGGCAAATTGCGTTATTTTTAGTCTAACTATAAGTTGTATAACTCTATATTAATTGTTGATAATGATATGATAATTAATATGGAAGTGACAAAGTAAGTAATACGTATGTAGTTTAATTAAAGGTCTTAATATTAGGTAAATTTGTGGTAAGCAAGACGCAATTTTTTATAATTAAATAATATTTTAACTATTAAACGCATACACAACAAGTAATATTACTTCAAATAAACTGTATACCATTAATATTTTGATTGATAATATAAATTTGTAACCCATAAAATATTATAAAATAAATATTACCTCCAAACCTTAACCATTGAAAAAGAACCTTTTAAATTTTCACCTACATGAAAAATAAAATGAGATCAAAATTATCTAAGGAGAGTTATATAATAAATAATTGAAATAATTTCTAAGCACAAGTACTTTAATAAAAATAAAAATACAATTATGCTATATTCAGACCCATAAAAGTAGTTGTAATAGAGCATGTGCATTTATTATTGTTAAACTAGTTTCTCTCAAATCAGTTGACGCTGAACAAACATATTTATACACTGGAAACTTTCCTTAGCAATGGATAGTTTTTAGTTTAATTATTTTTGTTTCCTTCTCAATTGGAGAGGGTCTCAATTGGAGAGGTTTCGTGACAATTGATTGCAATTTAGAATCTAAACTTTCTAATTTTATAATTGTAACAAATTAATGCTTTTTAATAGTTCCACATTTGCTGTTAAGAAATGTATTCAATCGTTCCCAGTCTTTAAATCATAATATTGTAAATTTAATATTGTTGCTAGAAGATCTCCATTTTGATTTCAGTAATCCACTAAAAGTTTACAATATTATTGAATTACAAAATTAAGCATAACTAGATAAAGTTAATCTTTTCAAAATCGCAATTCTTGTTTTGGAACTATTTCTCTTCGCGAGTAACAAAATAATATGGCTTACTACTAATGTTCTAATAAATATAAAATTATTTAGCATACAACTAATTAATATAAAATTATTAAGCAAATAATCATTATAATTGTAAAAAACCGTAAAAACACATATAGCTGTGTGATTAACGTCTATAAGATGGGATCCACGCTATTATTATATTATTATTACTCCGGCCATACTGTCCATTAGCGTTTTAACATTAAAATCTTCGTGGAAGTTTTTAAAACATATTTGGAAGTATAATTGCAAATCACAATGCCGACGATTTACAGCTGATAACAGATAAGGTTCTCACAAGTGTACGTATGTTATTAAAACATTTATAAGCAGTACCAAATTCGGTTACTGGAATTTTCATATGTCCTATAAAGAATAGAAATAAGTCAAGTCGTAATTAACAACCGATATGCTTCGCAATATCAATATTTGTGTAGATACGCAATTATTAAGAGGCTAATATTAATAATCGTCTCTTCAAAGCCGAAGTCTGTTTTAATCAAAGTCTCTTCAAAGCTAAATATTGATTTTGCAATATTTGTATTATCGTATTTCTCGATATATGTTATTTTCTTTATTAATGTTAAATAATGTGGATAATATAATTATCATTTTGTTTTATAATTTTAGGTAATGAAAAACATGGATACCATTCACCATATGGCGGCTTAGATAATGTAATTATATTTTTTTAATTCCTTCTAAGTATAATTAAATAATATACCTAAAAATTAATAGTATTCTAATGATGAGTATCAACATGATAATTCCGGTGTCAATGCTCGTTATTCTTCTCCGAAAACTGGAGGAACACAGTATCAGCCAGAACAATATTTTGATACAACCGCAGCAAATTGGTATTCAGCTTCTACCACTGGAAGTTATAATCCACAGACATCTTACCATAATGCTGGTCATTCCAGCCATGTAGGTCAAGTGGATAATTACAATATGTCATCTGGAATGCTTCACATGGAAAATCATGCACCTCAGGTATCTCTTTAAATTTCGGCAGAAGATTCAATATATTTTACAACACATCTTTATAGCACCACACACAAACCTTACCACCTATGAGCTCATTTCGTGGCAACAATATTCAGCCTGTTCCAGTTTCCCCTAATTCTCCAAGTTTGTACAATAATTCTTCGTTAGTTCCAAATACACATTTGCAAAATATTACTCAAGCACAGCATAATCCATCTGAACAAAATGACATTCTGGTTGGAAAAACTTTGCAAACTGTAAAGTTATATATAATATTAAATTATTTTATATTAATTAATATTGTAAATTTAGATATACACCGCTGCAGATCACAGTATTAGCAGTTTTAGTTCTAATCCATCGACCCCGGTAAATTCTCCTCCACCATTAACATCTCAGTCACAACAATCTTCCCATCCAATACTTTCAAACACTATCAATGGTAATGGATCGTGGCAACAACTAACTAATTCTATCACTGGTTCATCTATTGCAGTTCCAAGCGGCTCAAATTTGTCAAATGGATCTTATACAAATGACTTAGTATCACGTGGATTACATATGGTATATTAATTGCTTTAAGTTATCTTTTTTTAATATTTTTCTTTACTGCGACCAACTTATATCGTTAAAATTAAATAAGAAGTGTGAAAAAAAATTGTTATGAACAACTATTACTATCGTCTCGGTGTTCATTGCAGTTTCAATGTATTTTTGTCCGTTTGGAGAGAATATATTATTACTGCACAATTGTTTTCTTTAATCATCCAGTATAAACTATATTACATTATTATTTTCACTACTTAGTCTTAATACAAAATTATAGAATATGAAATTTACTTTTGAATTTGTTATTTATTATCGAAGTGTAGGTAGAG
Source organism: Rhamphomyia laevipes (assembly GCA_963920725.1). NCBI lineage: Eukaryota > Metazoa > Arthropoda > Insecta > Diptera > Empididae > Rhamphomyia > Rhamphomyia laevipes. The sequence goes on along the minus strand of OY987259.1, from coordinate 25,307,119 downwards.
TATACTGGTACGGTAGTTATTGTTTCGCTTAAATTATTATTGAATTTCGCTCAAATGTATTAATTACGTTTTCGTGGGTGCAAATTTTAAAATATACTCGAAGGAATATTTTATAGTAGTTTATCGGATTTCACTGAAATTTGGCACATAGGTTTTGTAATCTAGTTGATGCATTTCAAAAATGGTGTCGATAGCTTAAGTTGTTCTTAAAAAGCAGCGCTGTATTTACCTAGTTATATGTATATAATTATCGACGAGGTATTTGTTGTACCTAGGTTATGTGAATTTAAACTATCGCACATATAAAATAATTTAACGATGTATTTTCTAAATATAGGCAAGCCCACCAGATTTGCAGCCATTAACTGACGCAATAGGGTTTTTAAGAGGACACACTGAGAGTTCTACAGTAAGTTTAAATTATTATTTATTACATTATTTTATTAAATTTTACTTGTTATTACATATGAATATTATTATAATTAGCTGCGAAATATTTACATTAGCTTATAATGCTAATATTCCAGCATTGACATGGTAAAATTTTCCAGCATTGTTATGATTTTCATCAGATTTTAAATAAATTTTGAATAGATTTATAAAAATGATGTAGAGAAATTTAAAATTTTATTTTAGCGGAATGCCGAAATGTAAAAACATAAACACAGAAAACTTTCCTGATGAACAATTTACGAGACCGTGCGAAGTGCGATATTTTGTAAATTTTTCATCAGACAAGTTTTTTTGTGTTTGTTTTTACATTTTAGCATTCCTAAAGTAAAATTTTAAATTTCTCTAAATTTTTTTTATAAATCTATTCAAAATTGATGAATTCAAGTTCATGAACAGATACTTTTTTATAATTAATAGAAGAGTAGTTACTTAATAATTTTGTACTCTAATCTCACTATTTAGAAATATTATTCAATCAGTATTAAATGAATCAAGTATTTGAATTACATATATATTATTGATTCTATTATGTCCTCATATTATTATGGTATTAAGATTTTTAATATAATTATTAATAATAGAGATGAAAAATTTAAATTATAATATAATGCTACAATAAAACATATTTTATAGACTTTCCAAGGTACACGTATGGAAGAGCGTCTTGATGATGCTTTGAATGTTTTAAGAAATCATTGTGAACCCCAACTCGGTATATCATTGGGAAATATAGAAGGATCTACGCCATTTTTAATATCACCACAACACAATACAAATAACATACCACCTGAAACTATTGGAAATGAAGCTTCGTCACCGATAAAAATAGAAAGAACACCTTCTTCTGTTTCCGTTATTAATTCAAGTAAATCTATTGATTTGATTTTTATTTGAACATAATGTAGAAATATTTAAATTACTTATATTTTAGAAAAAAGGAAAGAGCTTCCTGATGCTGATTCAAAACCGAGTAGTTCTGTAGAAGCGACAGGAAAAGCAGCATCTAAAAGGGCTCGAAGATAGTATGTATATAAGATTAAATGAAAATAAAATTATTTTATCTTAGGATGTTACTGATGGTTAAAACTGGTACACAAGAATAAACGAAATAAAATCTTCTGACATAATATATAGTATTATATATTTTTTAATCAATTTAATCGAAATACCATATATTTTATATTCTTTCAGTTCTGAAGATAAATTTATTAATATGTATAATGAAATCCATGTAATTACTGTTAGCACAAAATATTGCGAAAAAAACATATATTTGCTGCCTGAGTACTTACTTGTTTTCTTGCAGCCGAATCGAAAAATATAAATTCATATTTTGGTACATAACTTAAGAAACGACATTATTTCGCTCGACATACAATTATTCCCGAATCGATTTTTAATTTTTTTTTTTTAAATTTTGACTTGATGACTACGTGGATCAAGCGTGCGTCATTGGAAAGGTTTTTGTAGTGTCTGAAAAAACCTATAGAATATAGCTGCTGTTATTTGAATGTACAAACCTCTCTGTACTTTCGGGATTGAGCTAATTCAAAATTAATTATTGTTTTTGTTTTTTGTCATTTTGCTATTTCACGGGCTGTTTTACTATTATGTAGTTTAAATAATCTTTTTACTAATTTTTATAACTATTTTGCCACAGTAAATTTTTGCATATTTCCTTCTTATGTATATATTCTTACACTTATTTCTTATTTTCCAATAATAAAAGAATATTTATTTTTCAAAATCAATTTCCTAAATCCGTTAAAATAAATTGGTGACAATAATTCTGTGTAGCACCGCAATCATAAGTAACATCTCTTAATATTACTTTAATATTTGTTCTTTGTGTTCATTAATTTAATATTCATATGATAAATTTTAATTTATTAGTTGTGCCAATCCTAATGATAGCGATAGTAGTATAGATCCTTCTAACAAAGCTGTGAGAGAGAAAGAACGCCGACAAGCAAATAACGTTAGAGAGAGGTATGTAATGTACATCATAATATATACTATAATACAATTTTTTACAACTTATATACATTTTTCTATAACGACCAATTTGAGAAATAGTAAAAATTATTTTTCTTTAACAATTCTTTTTACAAATAAATATTTCATAATATTCATAAATATAATCATAAAATTGATTTACTTGACTGTGACATAACTGAATAATTTTCTGTCAACTGTCAGTTTTCTGTTCTTTTTCTTTATACTAGTTAATTATAGTCTTAATCAATGCTATAGTTAACATTGATTGTTCCTTAATTTTCCAAAGAATTATATTTTAAAATTAATAATATATAAATAATAATTCATTAATTTTTTGTTTTTACTTTATCAATTGTTTGTTTAACAAAAATACATAAATGTGTAATAGTTATTTGTGGTTAGTTAAGCTCTAGTTTGTTGGGCCGATTGTTGAAAACACTATGAAATCTTATCGGTATGATGGAATCTGCCAGATACTATAGGCGCGCGACGGCTCTGGGACGTTTTCAAAAAATCATATAACTACTTAAGCCGTACGCTTAAGATAAAATACGCGGAGGCAGTTATGGTTATATTGTTATATTCCAAGTATGTATGTCATTCTGCCAGCGAATATATGATAATACCCCCACGCCTATTAAAAAGTAGATATGTGGAAATCTGACCATGAACCGATCCCAAAAATGTGGATGTCCTTCTTATCAGTTGCAATATTCTAAAAACTGTAAAAAATATTCTTATTATTATGAATGGGTACAAAATAATAGCTGGAAAATTGGAATACTCTTGCAATTCTATTAAAATTATATAGTATTTGGGAGAACTGATTTTATTTACTAACAAGAAGAAAGAATTCAACAAACTGATCGGGGATTTAAAAATTAACGGGTAATGGTTTCCTTTACTAACAAGATGAAAATATAGAATTTTGATATTTTACTCCAAATTAAAACTAGAATAGGATTGATTACAGTTCACCAAATAACCTTGTGAACTGAGAAAACTGGAAAAGGTGTAAATAACTGATTAAAACTCCGACCACTGCTATGAAGATCAATAAACCTATAAGCCAAGAAGTGCTTCAACTTTGCCTTTTTGTGAAACTTGGACATGCTAATCCGCTGAAACATTTATTGATCAACACTGGCAGCACGGAGTATCAAAATTATATACATAACTAATGCATATAAGAAGAAAATGCGCTATACGGATGAACAATTTTTTTTGTGGAAAATTTTAAAACAAAAATATATTGTTTGTTATTGATATTTAGTAATATCTTAAATCTACATTTAAGAAGTAAAATACATATATATTTATATATATATGTATGTACTTTATTTCGTGATTTCATATTTATTTCGTCGAGTCCTTAAAGAGAAAAATAATAATAATACGAAAGGCATACAAATTTTTGTTTTAATACATGGTTTTTCATAGAGGAAATGTATAACCCATTACTCTACTATATTTTTAATACGATCTCGATATAAAGCAATATTATGTTATTAATTCGTGAAATTATGAAGATTTGTGTACTAATTGAAGCCATAAGTAACATTCTATTATATCTTGAACTAATATTTTCTTTTTGTTTACAATTTATTTTGAATACTGAGAAACATATCATAAATTTTAATTTATTAGTTGTGCCAATCCTAATGATAGTGATATTAGTATAGATCCTTCTAACAAAGCTATGAGAGATAAGGAACGTCGACAAGCAAATAACGTTAGAGAGGGGTATGTAATGTAAACTGATGTACCATAAAAACATTTTTTTATTATTTAATTTACTTAGTTTTAAAAAAAAAAAAAATTTCTTACTTAGTTTCGCATTCAATATGTATGCAGTTTCTCCGTGAAACTAAAAATAATTTTATTCACTAGACCGAAATGTCAAATTTACTGATGCGCTGTACAATTGTTAATTTTTCGCATTCCAGTTAATAATTGTACTATCATTTTTGATTATCAGTTAATTTTACTACAATCGCTTATATTTTTTTTTTTTGTAAATTAGATTTCTTTGAGTTATTTTTGTAAAAAACAAGCCGTTAACAAGAATCAATTTTACATATTTTTTTTATTAATTTTAGCGTGTCTGTCGCCCAATTTATTAACAAATTATAATTGTATTATGTATAACCAAAGACAATACAATTTTTATAAGATATTTCAACGAAGTTAAAACTACTAAAAATTATAAAAAATAAACTACCAACATCAGTACATCGAAATTATGTATACAGATTTTTTTGTCTTCTTTAAATTTTTGAGAAATATGAAATCCTTTTGCTCACTCAGTGAGATCGTTTTTTATTCTCTATCTATAACTATGTGATAAATACTTATTTTGCATTTGCTTGGTAATATTAATATGGTTATTGCGAGGGGCTGAAGAAAACAATTTTTATTTCTGAAATTTAAATATGTACGGTATTTATTTATATTTTATTTTCTAAATTTGCGATTGCTCGTGTTTTAAACAAAATTATTTTATGTATATTACAAAACGAAAAACGGAACCAAAATTATACAAAACCAAAATTTGAAAAACGGAAAATCCAAAATTTGTTAATATATAAATAAATGACCAACATCAGTATGTAAACTGCATCATAAAAATAAACATATAACAAATTGTGAAAAAACCAAAGAGCTTTCAAAAAAAAATTTTTTTTTTAGATTTCCTAAAAATAATGATATATGTACTACTTTTAGAAAAATGGAAAGAAAATTGCAAGATAAAAGTTCAAAAAAAATTCATTTCCAACAATTTTTTCGTATATGTACTGCGATTAATAATTATGCATTTTTTAATGCTGCTGAGAAAAGGCGAGTCCTTAAATGTTGCATTGAACAATGTTGTACTATAAATAGTCAAAATAATCGATTGTTTAGTTTTCCAACTAACAAAATAACTTGTAATGAATAATAGATCAAAGCTTATTTTGTTAATAGTGATTTTAATATAAAAAATAAGCATAAAATAATTTTGTTAAAACACGAGCTATCGCAAATTTAGTAAATAAAATATAAATAAATACCGTACATATTTAAATTTCAGAAATAAAAATTGTTTTCTTCAGCCCCTCGCAATAACCATATTAATATTACCAAGCAAATGCAAAATAAGAATTTATCACATAGTTATAGATAGAGAATAAAATACGGTCTCACTGAGTGAGCAAAAGGATTTCATATTTCTCAAAAATTTAAAGAAAACAAAAAAATCTGTATACATAATTTCGATGTACTGATGTTGGTAGTTTATTTATATTTTAACGAATTTTCGTTTTGTATAGCGTTGAAACTTCTTATATACGAAGTATTTATATATTCTTTGGTATAACTTATTCCCTTGCATTTTTCTATATGTATTATCCATTGCCTTTTAGCAGCTAAAAAGTAATATAAATATCATAATATAATTAGAATAGCTAACTTTATTATGAGCAAAGCGAATTTTGTTAACAGAATTGTTACCTAAATTTTGTAAACCATTGGTCTCTAACAGAACCACGAGTTATCATAATTAAATTGAAACCAAATACAACTAAACGGTGATAAATATTTAATTTTAATATTTTAAAACAAATTAATTGACAAATAACAATATTGGAAAATATATTAAATATTTTATTTTATTTCGAAGAATTCGTATACGGGATATAAATGAAGCTCTTAAAGAACTAGGAAGAATGTGTATGACTCATTTGAAATCTGATAAACCACAAACAAAACTTGGAATATTAAATATGGCTGTAGAAGTAATTATGACTTTGGAACAACAAGTCAGAGGTATTTTTTTTTTATTAATAACTTAAAAGGAAATTATATAAAAGAAAATTTCAAAGAACGAAATCTAAATCCAAAAGCGGCCTGTTTAAAAAGAAGAGAAGAAGAAAAGGCGGAAGATGGTTCTAAAATATCTCAACATCATTTATTATCACAAACGCCATATCCATCAATTGCGGTGAGTTATTTTAATTATTATTATTAGCTGATCAGCCTATTTAATTCATTTATATATAATTCATTTATAATTCATTTAAACTTACTTTATAATTTTTAATCTTTAATGAGTTATTTTAATAAAAAAAATTAAATTTGACCGATAATGTTAGAAATTATGACATAAGAAAGAAAAATTGAAAAATGTTAATAGATACATTTAATATTGACTTAATTTTTTTTTCAAAATATACCTTAAAGTTTAGAGTATATATATTACAAATGTATTCAGAGAAATAATTCGAATGAATTTTTAGGATTTATCACAAATGCATTCAAAAAAATAATTGGAAAAGCAAGATTTAGATTTTTCAAGTTTTTTTATATATAAATATTTATTATATATTTTTTAATTTGTATTTTTTATCTTTTGTGGGAGTTAATAGAATTAACTCTCCTATGAGCTTCTTTTTTTCATTTCTATCCCAAATTCGGCCAGCCCGAAAGCATGATATTTTATCTTAAAACTTAAGTCCGTAATGTTGAGAATTAAAAAGTACAATGTCAAAATTTTAGCATAAATACCATCACATAACCGTTTTTGGCTTTATAAACGTTTTTTCCCCTTCCTTCCGCTCTAATAGCGCATTATCACTATTATCAGATAAACTCTTTAAATCATATCAGCTATTATTTTATTAAAAAAATCATTTAGCTTTTAGCGGTTTTAACATCCTCATTATTGATTTAATATATTTTTTCTAAAACAAAAAAAGATTAACTACATTGAATTTATTATAACTTTAATATTAAGTTTATTATAATTTTAATATTAAGTTTATAATATATTTTAATATATAATAAAACACATTTCATTGAATTTGAATTATAAACGTCAAATTTATTTTTGTATGGACCGTATGGACTTATGAATTATTAAAGAAAATAATGGGAGGTGGTAGTAATCAATTACGAAATAGAATTTATTTGTTTAGGCATTTTTGCGTAATTGATCACGTCTGTGCTACCTGAAATGATATAATAATTTAATGCATAAATATCAATTTATTTGTTTATTCATAGTAAAATATTTTAACATAATATTTAAAGTAAAAAAAATAATGTACACTATTTTACTTACAGGGCCAGTCAACAAATTTACTTCACCATTCCGGACAGCCAAAATAGTATTTCGTATCAATGCAGCAGCGCTAATTTGTTTGTATATATTTATGTAGTTATATATCTAATTTTAAGTTAAACCAATTTAAAAAAAATTGTATCATATATGTATATATATATATATAAAATGCATATGTATATATATATATATATAAATGCATATATATATATATATATATATATATATATAAATGTATATATATATATATATATATATAAATGCATATATATATATATAAAAATGCATATATATATATATATATATATATATATATATAAATGCATATATATTTTTGTATGTAAACATATACATATATATATATATATATATATATACATAATCGTATTAATATAATTTGCTCATAATTATTGAAATAAACAATTTAAGAATTAATATAATTGTTACAATATTTTTTAATTTGTATTATCTTGTTTGAAACTAAATCTAGAAAACCACAATTAAACCTACCGCTATTATTGTATAATGAACTATTACTAAGAAATTAGAATGGGACTAGTTTATAAAAGTGAATTTACGATTCAGAGGCCGTCGATTATCGTGAGATACTTTGCTGGATTTGCGGATAAATCACCGTAAAGCAAATTCACCGTGCTTCATCGTATTAGCAATTACAATATTGGTTATGTATTGAGACATTTGAATTTGTGAATTTGGGCGAATGTATGATTTTTTCGATAAGCTAGGAAAATTGTAACTAATTAATGACATATTAAAAAGCTTTAGTTTCAGCGCAAAAATTTCCGAAACGATTAGAGATTTCTTTAGGTTCATTTGAAAGAGTATTATTAATATGTTACAAACAATGGATAACCATCACTTTTTTTCAAATTCATAAATTGCCAAAAAAGTTTTGGATCCGATATAAGATGATTACCCATGTTACGTACAACATACTCATTGTAAGCTGTTTACAATGAGTATGTGCGTTGGTGAAATTAATCAAAAAGAGATCTAAAGTTGCGATAATCTATATCTCATTTTGAAGGAACATATTTTAGCCCAGATTTATTTTTATGGTTACGTAGAGTTTTTCGTCTTGTGCATAACTATGGAGGTGCGTTTTTTGGATTTTTACTAATCGATGGAACTGTTGTAGAAAAAAGACAAATACGAATACGATGCGAATAAAAGTTCTACATACAAGTTTCAAAATCAGTATCATTCAGAGTGGAATCAAAATCTGTAACCTAACCACTAATAAATTATTAAGCAAATCAACATTTGTTTTTTGAAGTTAAAACAATAATCATCATCATATTCAGAAACAAGAATATTATTATACGCCAAAGTTGGACGCAATGCAGGGTGATCATCATTAATTTTAACCAAAACTCCCAAATTAATATTAACTGCAATATTGTTAGGATCTGTAAAAAGAACTAAATCCGACTGCCTATCCAGATTATTTACTACTGAAGATATCTGATACAATGAGTTAGATGTAATCTCGTCAATGAAAGCTGCATCAGCACTACAGATGGAAACAGTTGTTGTAAGATAACTTGCTGCTCCATCATGTTCAACCCATACAAATGCAACCTGTGGAAGATTAAAATCTCCTAGAATAAGTAGATCTTCAGGATCAATTACATCTGTAATCTTTAATGCAGTTAAATAGCTGGAATTTCAACGACAATAGCATTATTCTTAGTAATTTTCTTGATTTTGTATTTATGTGAACTATTGCTTGTTAGAACTGATTATCATAAAGCTATTTATATTAATTTATTACAATATAATTTTTTATTAAAATCCTTTTTAATGATGAATCTATAGTTTTGATTTTAAATTTCTTAAAGCTGATTAGTCGCTTCTATCTTCAACAAATTGGGATATCCTTTTTCAGTGTAACAATTTGGAATGTTTAATAACACATTTCTAAATTCCCACACTGAAAAAGGATATCCAAATTTGGTTTATAATTATAATAACTCTTAATTCCTTTGTCCCTAAAAGAAGAAGCTAAGCAATTCTGACCCTGCTTGGTATAATAAATCTCTCAAGACCTAAAAATGCTAGGAATAAGGCTCATGACCGGTCATTAAATAATGAATGAACTCAAAATTTCAGACACATGTTTGTGGGGTTACCGTTACCATGTGAATTTTTATACAATGATTATTTATTAAATCATCAGTTGATCATTTTTGCTGATTACTTTGTTTCTGTTTGAAGTAATGGTGATCCTCCATCGAATATTTCATTCAAAATTGAACTCTCCCATAACCCATTAACAGTTCAATTTTGAATGCGCTTACATACATAGAGGGTTATATTATATTATATTTACATATATATGACTTTTACATCTGTTTACTGCAAAACTGTCAAAATGATTTTTCGAAATATTTACAAGCACCGGAATATACGCATAGATAAATATAAAAAAAATATTAGAATATAAAAAAAAACAAGAGAAGGAACCGTCGATCCACCACGTCCACGTCCTGGTTCTGGTTAACATAAAGAGTGGGTCTTATATTTTTACCAGTATTTATAAGATACCATTTGTTGCGATACTTGAATTGGAACACTGTTCATACGGTGAATTGCTCATAAGGTGAAAAACTATACGGTAAATTACTAAATGGTGAATAACTAGCTAGCTATACGGTTAATTGTCCGGATCGCATTTATTTTATATGATCCTCAAATAAATCGTAATCTACAGAGCAGAGACTACAGAATGCCCTAGGTCTAGAGCCTAGAAGTTTGATTATTAAGACTATTGTTTACGTAATTATGTAATTTTAGCGTAAAAATATTATTTGCATAAGTTATATGACTATCACCAGTAGTTGGTCTCGCCGCCCTTGCCGTACCGTTTTGAAATTTCAAATGCCGTTGGTGCCGCTAGTGGTAGGCACACTCAAAGCGGCATCAGCTGTATTTTGACATTAATTTATTTATAAAATTATTGTGTTCTGTGTTTTGAAAAAAGTTTTTATTATTAAAAATGCCGCAATAAGAAGAAATTGATTTAATTTTAGTGTCCATTTTTTAAGTCAAAGTGCATTTCAATCCGGCATCGCGGCAAAAAGTTGAAATTGAACCAACTTTGTTGCGGCAGTACGGCACCAGCGGTATGACTGCGGCGAGTTTGACTACAAATATTTCAAATTTCTTGCGGCGCGGCACGAACGGCATTAACAATTTTATACGCAGCTTCTGACATTTTTAGAATAGTAGTAATATCTTTATGTAGCTTTATTAATCCACCAAGAATTTTTGTTTCGATAAGTGAATTGGAAACGCAATTTTCTAAATCAAAAACAAATTTCAAGCAATTTCTGGTAACTTTCGTTGTATAAACCCTGTAATGTAACCGCAAATGTCAGCAATATTTATTTAAATTTGAATCTAAAACCAGAAGTTGTTCATTATTTTCTGTTAAAATTCCTGTTTGCAATTTATGCTAGAAAAATATATTAGACATTGTGTCGACATATATTATAAGTCTATGGTTATATTCATATTCTAATTTAAACAACTCTAAATAAAGGTTCCGGAATATTTAATATCCAATCAACAAGGGTTCATAATATTTGATAGTCCGGAATGATCTACTATCTTATGTAAAATATGTAACATACTCTCCTATGAATTGTCATTATAATGTACAAGATCAGATGTCATATTACTTAAAGCTTCAAATCGAATACTTCTATTGTATTTAATACTCGATTGAAAATTCTGCATGAAAAAAATAAATACCAACACGTAAAAATTTCCTATTCATTTTTGAATTTTCTGCAGCAGTTTCGACCGCTTTTCTCAAACCCATTATTTTAAAGTTACCCAAATATACTTTAAAGTAATTTGATATCTTGACTTGTAGTGTTAATAAATGGTTTCCGAAAAATTTTACTTCTACTGATCACAAAATATATATGAACACGAAAAATAATCCGTTGTGATCAACATTTGCGAGAAAGACATATTGAAGAATTGAAGCATTGAATTAGAAAAAAAAAAATGTGGTTTTACCTACCCAGCTATCTCTATAAAATGTGGTTTTTTTACTATGTATTCAGTTTCTGTGTGCTGTGCTGACACTACAGATATAATCATAAATAAATATGAATGACACTTTTCGCACCACACCCAACATATTTTCAGAAGGTATGGCTAAAGGCTCTGTATGCTAATACTTGGATTTAATTATCAGTAGTTTAGTTTTCATTTTAAAGAAGTGAAATTATATTTTTGGTCTTTAAGAAGTTAGATGAGGGGATAATTAACCGCTTTTCTATAGTTCTTTTCTTTGAATAGTGGAAAAATTTAATTTGTGGTTACCAAGGCCAATACTATATCCATATTTTAATTTGTTGTTACAGTTCTATAAAGTTTTAAGGAAACCTAATTATATTTTCAATGGTAAGCGCCATTACGAACAAAAAAAAAATTCGGCTTGTGCCAATCGCCATTTTAGCGTCTGTTTAATGAATTAATAAAAATTTTAACCGGAGAGCTTATGTGTACTTTTTTGCTTTATTTACAGGAATTTATTGAAGAAAATTTGAGAAATAATAAATAAAAAGAATATCCATACTATAATTTTTAAATAAAATAATTTGAATAGTCCATGAGTAGTAATCGAGAGGCAGAGCTAGATCGAATTACTGTAAAAATTCATAATATGAAACGTAGCGCATCGCGCGAAAGTCCTAGAGCAAAACGACGGACAAGTATGGGCCGGTACGAAGATAGTTCTGATGAACATGTAACACCTGATAGAGGCGCAAGACGCAGAGTAGCAAGATCTCCTAGTCCAAGACCGCGTTATCTATCTCCACACCGTGATGAATACGTCCGAATACCAGCTGAACGTCATTCCTACAAAGTACTTTGTGTAAGTGCTCTCCATCCAAAAGCATCTGATGATTTCATCAAAGAAACATTATATAGAGAATATAAGAAATTTGGTGATTTTAGCATTCGAGTTTCTCATGATTTAGATGAACGCGTTGCATACGTTTGTTTCCGTACTCCAGATAATGCACGTGAAGCTAAACATCATAAACCGAGATTAATATTGTATGACAAAGTAGCATTTGTTGAGCCGGTGTATGAAGCTTCTGCTCGTAACGAATATCGACCACGACCTAGATCTGTGACACCACCTCCAGAATATGAGCGACATTATTTCCCCAGATCTCCTGGCCCTGCAGGCCCGCCAGAAAGACGAAGGCCTATAATGGACCCATATGAACGTTATGGACCTCCACCAGTTGCAATGCATCATCCGAGAGAATTTAGACCTGTTGTTCATCATGAGTATATGCCACGGGGACCACCTATTCATCATGTCCCACCACATATACACCATCCACCACATCCACACTATGTATCTAGGCATATAGCACCACGACCACCCCATATCCCATATGAAAAACCTGAAAACAAGAAAGATAAATTTCCAAATTATCTACATCACGTTCAACCTGAAGATGATCCATTAGCGACGAGAACACTTTTTGCAGGAAATTTGGAAATAAATATATCGGACGAAGAACTTCGAAGAATATTTGGTAAATTCGGTATTGTGGAAGATATTGATATTAAACGTCCTCCACCAGGTACGGGAAATGCTTTTGCTTTTGTACGATATCAGAATCTTGATATGGCTCATAGAGCTAAATTAGAATTATCGGGTCAGTATATTGGTAAGTTTCAATGTAAAATTGGATACGGCAAAGCGACACCTACCACACGAATTTGGATTGGTGGTTTAGGGACATGGACTTCTGTCACCCAGTTGGAGCGAGAATTTGATAGATTTGGAGCTGTCAAGAAAATTGAATATCAGAAAGGTGAGACATGTGCTTATATTACATATGAAACCATTGAAGCGGCAACTACGGCAGTAAAAGAAATGAGAGGATTTGGATTGGATGGACCTGAACGGCGTTTACGTATAGATTTTTCAGATGTCGGCGGGGTACCAACAGTACCGTTCAGACCAAAACCTCCACCACAAGGTTATGAAGAAGTTGGTGAATACCGTAGGCCTGATTATGAGTATCATGAAGCTCCACATTACGATGGAATTCCGTATGCTGTAAGTTTCCCACCTCGTGGTGGGTACAGAGGTCGTGGAGGATATAGAGGTAGAGGAGCTTTCCGTGGTGGATATCATAATGATAGACCAAATATTGTTCCGGACGAGGAATGGCGTCGGCCCCAACAGGATACTACTGTGTATGAGCGCAGACGATCTTTGTCTCGAGAACCTGGTGTCGATCGATCTAGGTCACGTACTCCACGCCATTTGAGTCCTGACTCTGATTCTGATTCATCAACTCGAAGAAATAATTTATTAAGTTCAGCGCGTAATTTACCGGAAATTGCGAAAAAATGTACAACACTGTGGCAAGGAGCACTTATACTTAAAAGTTCTTTATTTCCTGCTAAATTTCATTTAACAGATGGTGATGTTGCTATTGTCGATTCTTTAATGAAAGATGAAGATGGAAAACATCATTTAAGAATAACTCAAAGGCTTCGTCTTGATCCACCAAAATTAGATGATGTACAAAAACGAATAAATTCATCTTCAACACATGCTATATTTTTAGGAATGCCGGCATCAACATCAGCTATGCAAACAGATGATAGCGGTGTTCAAACACGACCACTTCGAAATTTAGTTTCTTATTTGAAACAAAAAGAAGCAGCAGGAGTTATATCGTTATTAAACAAAGAAACTGAAGCAACTGGAGTATTGTATGCATTTCCACCTTGCGACTTTTCTACTGAACTTCTTAAAAGAACTTGTCATACTGTAAGCGAAGAAGGTCTTAAAGAGGATCATTTAGTTATTGTAGTTGTTCGTGGCGGAACTGCATAAGGTATTAGTTTTGAAAATTTTTATTGTACGTTCTATACCATAATATTTCAGATGTCTTTAGTTCTGGTGACGCAAATACAACTGTTTTGGACAGGTAAATTTTCTGCAAACGTTTATTATATAAGTATAAACACAAATATGAAATGAAACATATTTTAATATATTTTCTATTGTTTACATAGTACTATATTATAATATATTATAGTACTATATTATGTTTACGAATATCAATGATTAAGAAACCAGGATAATATATGATATGATATAAAAAAAACGTTAAAACTATTAAGGAAGAAAAGAAAAACGTTAAAATAAATTCTAAATTATCAAGCAATTGGTAAATCTTTTACAATTAATAAAATTGTAAATTTTCAAAGTAGAGTTTTAAAAATTATTGACTTCGTTTTAGTGCAAATATTGTATATCCTAGTTTCTTAATCATTGATTTAGTACTATATTTACTAGTACTATATTATTACATAACAAGAAGTGGCAAGTGCACAAGTTCTGTGTAAAAAAAAAAAAAAATTGTTCTTAAAGTTCAAGCATAAAATAAATAATTTAGTGTAGTGACTTCTATTTTAAAAACATATTAATTAATATTCAATTATACATTTATTCTAAAGACGTATAGAAGTTATTGTGTCTACAATCTTAATGTTGATTTTTAATATACTAATTCTAAGGTTTCCGTTTAAACATTTTGTGAGTTTGTGGTTTTTTTTAAAAAAAATTCATTTAATATATACCATTGAAAATATAGTATAATGTTCTAGCTGAAAATAAAAAAAATAATATTATACTGATTGCAAATGTGAAAGTTGTTTCTTTTTCTTAACAATATCAAAAAATATTTTATCTGGTGTTATTTTGGAAGAATATAAATTTTGTCAGGTGCAAAAAGTGTTGTTCTGTTATTAGTAGTGCCCATACATATTATGTTTAGAGCTGTGAAAGTGCTTTTTAGCAAATTTTTTTCTACAATAATTAATTGTAAATTTTTTATACACATCAATTTCGTGGTACAATTAATGTTTTTTTTTATACTTGGTATTATTTTGAGTTGTGCATATTAAAATTCAGTATACCATGTGAAAGCACAAAAATTAAAATAAATAAAAAAAAAACAGAAAAAGTGAATTTATCAAATTTATTTTGAATATTTATATACTGAGAAATGTGTTTTAACGTGCTTCAATAAAAATATAAAACTAATTCGCTTATTTTCAATAAATAATACTTATATTCCACATAGCATTTTTAAAGTGATAAATGAATGATGCTACAGCTATTTTAGCTGGTGTTTGGAAGAATACTTAGTTTAAATATATATTGGCAGCAGAGAGTATACAATGTAACATTTGTTTAAAAATGTTATATTTAAATAGGGTTTTGCAAATGTTACTTTGTTTCCTTGACTGTTGCCTATCACAATAAATCTTAAGTTGATTGTAAAATAGTGTATTTTTTTTTTAAAAAAAATTTGCGTTTCGTAACTGGTTTCTCATATCAACATTGTTATAAATTCTATTTCTTATAGTAAATTAAAAATAAATTTAATATTAAATGTATTTCAAAAAACAAAAAATATATAAAATGTAAAGCAAATTATTTGTTTATGACTTACTTGTTGGTAAGTTTATTTATTTATCATATAAAAAATAGATATAATGCACCTTAATCTAATAAAATGTATTTAAAAAATCCAAATTACTACAATAACTCAATAAGTTTAGATATAAATTTAAAGTATTATATTGTTTGGAGAATATTACACAATTTTGGCAAATTATGAACGCTGTGGACATATTTATATACCCTATTTCAATATATATATATTTGTATGTTGGACTTTAATAAGATAATTTATATAAATTGCTTATTAACAAAATTTTAAAAAACTGTATATGTTGCATAAAATTTATATGAATTTAAAATTAAAATTTCTTATTAAAAACAATTTGAAATTATTTAATTCTTGATTAGTATTAGTAGCAATTCAAGTTCACGATATTAAATACATTATTAAGATAAAATATAAATTTTTATTTCTTCGGCGATTTACAGCAAAAATTTAATATGATTATCTATTTAAAATCTTCAACAATATAAAAGCTTAAGGAACTTTTAATTACTAGAGAAGCAATAACCAAGGTAATCAAGATTAAAATTATTTGATTTAAAACGCAAAATGGAACAGTAGCTACATTTAAGTTTTTAGCGAATTATATGATACTTTGCTGCCAGGTGAGAAATTTCCATTATAATATGAATTAAAATTAAAAGGCTTATTTTTTCACAAATATTTATGAGTTTTGGATTTGTTAGCTTATCTATAAATCATAGCTGCTGGTTTTGTCGGTTACGTTTCGAGATCACTGTTTATATTGGCAGAATGCGTTAGTTAACATTTAAAAGAGATAAAGAAGAATCTCATCATCCATAAAAAAAGACGAAAAACTATTCCCAGGATAACAGTGAAAAAAACACGACTTTCTCTGTCTAAAGCCAGATTTTCCCAAACACTAGTTAAGGCTATGTGTATTTGCAGTCAATTAAAAAAAGGAAAATTTTATAATTTTAAAGTATTATTTCTTTTTTTCAAATATTTTTGGACAAAAAAATAATATAATTCTTGTACTCTAATTCTAAAGAAAAACTTATATTTTCTGTGACCTCTGTCATTTACAAAATCCAAGTTGTATATATATTTAAGATATGTAAAATGCAATTATGCTCTAAGATGTTTCAAGTATTTGTCTAACTTAGAATATAATGTGATCAAGCTTTTTTTTTCTTCAAATTTATGTTTCTTTAATAGAATCAAGGAGAGTGAAATTCATCTCGTATTTATTTTGATATTTTCTGACATGTAAAATCCATTCATTTCTAATTTGCTTCCAATGTAGTTTATTCTGCTGTAAAATGTCATCAGTTGATAATAGCGATGTGTTGATTTGCTGTTTAATAATTAAAAAAATATACAATTATAAATTCAATAATATAAATATAAAAACAATATTTTAAGAACACTATAAAAATAGAAAGTAAGTCGTGCTAGTCTGAATATAATATAAAGTTTTAGGAATTAAGTTTATTCAATTGTATTTACAAATTAAGTACAAAACAAATCAGATCTAGAAAAGTAACATAAAATCAATTTGATGGATGCGAGGTAAAATAAAAATTATATGATTTTTTGATATTAAGATAGATATACTAATAAATGAAAGGAAATAATTGTGTTTCTGCTTGAAGTTAATATAATTACTATTATAGTTCCTTATATTACACTTACGAAATTATCTGCAATATTGATTTTTTTAGGGACTCTCTCAGGAGTGCTTGAAATTTGTGAGAATCGTGATCGTGGCATCGATGTAACTTCTTTAATTTCACCATTTATGACTTTTTCGTAATAATCGTAATTTCTTTCAATTATTTCAGGGGACCGTATTTTTTTGCTGTAATAAATTAATAAATTTATTAAATAATGTTCAATTTAATATTACTGATATAATATAAAAACAATTCAATAATTAGGGATGTATGTAGTCTGCCTCCTCGCCACCCTTCCTAAATAGCGTCAAATTCTAAATGAATTATAAAATATGGATGGATATAAGGAACTAAACAATGATAAATCTAATTAGTAGAAAACATGCATTACAAGGAAACATGTTACAAGAATGAACCGCAGAGCGAAGCACTCATAGTATATGCCAAATCCATCCATTAGAAAATAACAAAAATTATATACATAAATTAAGAAAATAATAGAACTATATGTGAAAAATATATTTCAGAAGCGTTGTATCTTAAATAAAATCAAAGTGCATGATTTTACATTATTATTATATTTACGATACTGCGGTTCACACGTTTTTTTTTTTATGTTGAACATCCTATTAATATTAAATCTGTTAAAATTAATATTAATATGATATTAATCTATTAAAAAAATTCTAATAATTTTAAATATTTGCAGAAATATTATTGGTACATCAATTAATAAATGAATAAAACATTAATAATTACTTTTCAAAACTGTTCCTATTTGTATTTGTAATCCAAGCGCGACAAATAGGATACAAGGAACTAGTTTCGCCATAATTTGCAAGATCCAGGCTTCTATCAAATAATTTCATTACAAAACTTTCGCGAACAGGAATACATCGTTCGGTTCCAATAATTTTAGCACGTTTGGGTTTTGGGGGTCTACCACGTATCGGTACACTTGATTTATTTTCATTGTCTTCGTCTATTTCCAAGTTATTGGGAACAACTAAATCCTGCAATATTCCTTTAAGCCTATTTCGTGCCGACATAATTTCACAGCTTAGTTTCTTTTTCATTACAGAAATTGCAACTTCATGCAACCAAATATAAATGTAAACAAGAGTTTAAACTAATTTTATTACACAACTCTATTTATTATTTTTCTTTACTTAACGACCTTAACGAACTAAAACTGAAACCCTTTAAAACCATGACATGATACAATCACAATCACAAAAACCTTTGTGAAATTAGCAATTTAAAATACCTACTTATCAAATATCAAAGCAAACATCTAAAAAATCATACCACAAAAGCAAGGTATATAGACTATTATATGGTAATATATTCCCAGTTTTATTTGTGGCATCTACTGCGCAATACGTCACTCAGGAGGTAAATTTAAGTCTTCCCCAAACCGACGCGAATTTTTTCAGCGGAAAAATCCGCGCGGAATTCGCGCGGAAATTCGCCTAATAGCCCACACTGAGGCGGAAAAAAACGCGACTTAAACCTCAAAAAAAGTGTCATTAAATAAAAAAAAATATTTGTAAACATAAAAGTTTTAGTTTTAAAGAAAAAAAAAAAATTATTAAAAGACGTACAATTTATAAGTAATAAAGAAGATCAAATTTATAAAATATATAAACTTATCCAATTTAAAAAAAAATAATTAATACAAATATTTTTTTTTACTAGTTCTTAATTCAACAGCGACGACAATATGAATGACTAACTTGACAAATTTTCAATAATTTTTTTGACAATTGTTGCGAAAATTCATGTAAAACGCTGCATGCAGTGTTTTTTTTTGACAATTGTTGCGGAAAAAATCCCTATACAAAACGTGCGGAAAAATTCGCTGCAAATTCGCGCGGAATTCGCGTCAGTGTGTGCATCCTCATAAGCCGCCATGTAAATAAATTGTGCGGAAAAATTCGCACCGCGGTTGCGGAAAAATTCGCGCCGGTTTGGGGAAGGCTTTATATTTTGTGTATCGGCATCAAATATTATTTTTTATGCTTTACCTCCTGAGTGACGTAATACTCTATATACCTTGCCACAAAAGTAACTATAATATTGTAGCGCAACCGGTGAAGTCACAATTTTTATGACAAATTCTTAAACTAAATCTTTCTATATATGATAATAATGAATATTCTATTTATTTAGATTAAATAAGCTTTTTGAAATGAATCTTGAAGACTTTATATTACATTTCAGTTGTGCTTGAGCTTAGTCCAATTTATTTTTTAGAAATAACAAGAAACTATTTAAGAAATGTTTGCACTATATATATATATATATATATATATATATATATATATATATATATATATATATATATCAACAATTGGCTCTACTATTTCTATATTATGAATCTTATTATATATATTATATATATGTAAATATAAAATTATATAAATAAATGGGATGCATTTTTCGTTACGGCAAATTAGGTGTTTTCAACGACAAATTAGGTGTTTTCAACGACAAATTGTGTAATTGAACGGCAAATTGTGTAATTGAACGGTAAATTTTGTAATTGAACGGCAAATTGTGTAATTGAACGGTAAATTTTGTAATTGAACGGCAAATTGTGTAATTGAACGGCAAATTGTGTAATTGAACGGCAAAATATGTAGCGTATACTAATATTAAATAAATAAATATACCTTGTTCTTGTAGTATAATGGAAAAAGAATAATACCCTTGTTCTTGTAGTATAATGGAAAAGGGAATAATATTTCTGGAAGACTATAATGTGAAAAATTGTCGTGCAAATTTCTAATATTGTCGGGTTGGATACATATTCTGCTGTGCAACAATTGTCGTTCCGTATACCTAATTTGTCGTGCTGAAATATATTCCCCTAAATAAATTAGTTGAGATTATAATACAATGGGGAATATATTTCAGCACGACAAATTAGGTATACGGAACGACAATTGTTGCACAGCAGAATATGTATCCAACCCGACAATATTAGAAGTTTGCACGACAATTTTTCACATTATAGTCTTCCAGAAATATTATTCCCTTTTCCATTATACTACAAGAACAAGGGTATTATTCTTTTTCCATTATACTACAAGAACAAGGTATATTTATTTATTTAATATTAGTATACGCTACATATTTTGCCGTTCAATTACACAATTTGCCGTTCAATTACACAATTTGCCGTTCAATTACAAAATTTACCGTTCAATTACACAATTTGCCGTTCAATTACAAAATTTACCGTTCAATTACACAATTTGCCGTTCAATTACACAATTTGTCGTTGAAAACACCTAATTTGTCGTTGAAAACACCTAATTTGCCGTAACGAAAAATGCATCCCTAATAAAATTGCGCTTTCATCGCCTCCGCCTGCGATAAGATATTAAACTATTTTTGTGGTTGGATTTGAAAAGTTGTTATGTTTTTTATAGGTTAAGGTTATGCATTGAGCATTTCACTTACGCTGTGATTACACTAGCCATAAATTCCTGATAGAAATGTTAGACATTTCTATTTGATATTTTTTTTTGACAGGTAAAAAAACACGCTGGATATTTGATGTCAGAAATTTCTGTCTAACATTTCATTTGTAATCATGTCGTCAACAAGAAGGCAATTAGATATAAAAATATTTTTAATAATATAGTTATTCACACCTTAATTAATATATATCTTTTATTTATTTAGTAGTAAACTAATTTTTACGCTCAAATAATCACCGCAAACTAATTAAATTTTAAATTTCAGGAGCAAATCTATCATTTTTATCAAATATCGCCATTTGCAAATTAACAAATGTCAAAAAAAATCTGAAAAGTTGTCTAGGGAAAAATCGTGATTTTTCTGTCGGGACAGAAATCCTGTCTGGTTTATACTTGACATTTCGTAAACAGAACATATGTTCTGTCTAAGAAAAAGTCTAGTGTAGTGTAAACCGCAAGTTAACTAACTTCTGCGTGAATCAAACCAACCTGAACCAACCTTTGATATTGGATATGTTTGATGTTATATGTTATAGGTAATCTGCGTATATATACTATACTATACTGAACCAACCATACCCCACTACGTTTAAATTAAATAAAAGTAGGAATGTAAATGATCAATTAGCCTAACAAGATAACATAAAATGCTTGGAACTGTAACTTGCGGTTTACACTAGAGACGACATTTTTTTGGACATTAACATTACAAATTGTCTATGAATTTTCAAGTGTAAACCAGACAGAAAAATCGAAGCAACCATGACCCACTCCACTAAGCTTAAAGTACGAATGAAAATGGTCCATGACCCTAACATAAACCGTATCAAGATAATACTTCTCGAAAGTTTTTCGGTCGATATTATACGAAGAATTATAATTATCTTCAAATACACCATGTTTTGCTTATGAAAACGTATTTTATGGCTGTGTAATCTGAAGAAATGGTTTAGTTTAGGTTTTAGCTTGTCGCCTCGGTCTAATGAGGACAGTGATCTAAAATAAAATATCAAATTCTTGGCCAACATCCGTTCCGTAATAAGAATATTTCAAATATAAATACATGTATTGTAAAGTGATGTAGTAGTAGTATGTATTGTCATGTGTAATTGTTACAACATCTAAGCTATAATATAGAATCGCTCAGCAACAACGAACAAACAAAAACTATGTTTTGATTTTTCATAATATAAATTAAACTTAATGTCGTAATGGTTCGCTCGCAAATGACTTTTATCAATTTTCCGCCATTGTAGACATTTTAGTGCATTTCTTTTATAGAACCGTTTAGGACCAAGTCAGTTATAATAAAGTTGTTACAGTAACCAAAATTATTGACTACCACAATTTTGGTATGGATTTAATTTTCGTTTGCGAAGATACAGTATATAATTATTTAAAATACGAAAAAAAAAGAAAATATCGAGTTTTTGACCGGGTATAACAGATCAGGAGAATCGCGTCTTTAAAAAATTAATATATTTTTGAAATACATTTCAAAATTTCAATCAACATACGATAATATGGAAAGTCCTTAAATTTTGCAGGTTGAAGATTCAAAAACAATAAGTACATTTTCATTCGTTTAAATTAAATTTATTTCATTGCTGTCAAAACGACTCAGTTACATTATAATAACAAATTCTATGTATGCATCAATAAATATAGACTAGATTTATTTTGTTGATCTAGATAAATCTGCTAAAGCACGAGCTTCTCCTAGAAAAAATTAACAAATGAGTGATTTGATCAATTAACCTCATAGTAAATTATACTTTCGGCAGCTCTCTTTTTCTCCTCAGCCAATTTTACATCACGCACAGCTTTGTGTTGAGCTTCTATTTCTCGAACTTTATCTTCTTTTTTAGATAATCGGCTCTGGTTATATGCTCCATAAGCAATTCCAACAGTTAATAAACTCCATCTGCCAAACTATAATATCACAAATCATTAACTACAAATTTTTCCAATTATGTAACAAATTTTATGAACTAGAAGATTTTAATGTATAGATTAAAATTAATGTTACTTACTTTAATTAAAGGTGCAACTTTAACAGGGGGTGGTAAAGACATTGTTTTTAATTATTAGTAAAAATTAATAAATTTAAAGAAATCTTTGAAACACTGCAGGATTTTAAATCCAATTTGATCTAAGATTTCCTCCACGATATGAAATGTGAAGCTTAGGTAGATTTTTTTGACTGCCGCTGTCATGCTGCCTCCCATTACTTTAAAAAATAATATTCAGACTACCCTTTAGGAAAAACACAATATCAAAACAAAACTTATTTGACAAATTTTATTTTTTGTTCCTTTTTAAGGTTTTTACCAACCCAAATAGAACCGCTTCTAAATCGCTTTTCAGAAAAACACTATTATTTTATCTTCGGCAACCGTGCCGGTTTTACTCTTTGTTTATATGTACATAACATATAATATAATAAAAATAAATACGGGTAATTTATACGAGAAACACAATGTCGCGTCACACGCGTGCGTGCGTGCGTAATACTTGAGTTACATTATCGCTTTCATCACGCATTCTAAACGCGTTCGAACGCGGTCTACAAAAAGGGTAGACACAATAGAAAATGTAGATATGGTAAATAACAACTGTTTGTTTACATTTTTTTAACAGAAAAATATTATTTCTAAATTTAAATTTGTAAATTCTAAATTCTTGAATTTAAATTAATAAAATACCTTTTGAAATTTTGAATTGAATTGAATTTTTTTTAAATTTTTTTTTAATTTTTCTATATTTTGACACTGCAAAGCGCGATGAAAGCGAAAAAATTAAAAGTTGGCCAACTTTTACGTAGGCTACGTTAGACTGCGTGCATTGTAACTACTCTCATACAACTCCATACATTTTAACTTTATTTTGACAAATGCTACGCCTAGAATGCGTCTAGAAAGCGTCAATTGTAATCGCGGTATAAAGTTGAGTAGAACCAATGGAAATATATGAAGCAACTTAAAATGCAGTTTTGCTTCCGCGCGCACGCTTTACGCACGCATGAAGTAGATCTAGTTTCTACTTTTTTGGAAGCGTACGCGTTTGATAACTAATTTGACATCGAATTTGTTATTGTTTACTAATAAAAAAAATTTGGCGGTTAAATTAAATAACAAATTGTTTGTTAAATAAGAAAAAAATATAAATTATAGAAAATTATGATGAAGTTTTGATTGAGAAAGTGAAAAGTAATGAATTTTATAATCACAAAACTTATAATCATACACAAAATTTATAATATTTAACAATAATCTTTTTAAAAATATTTAATTTATATTTCAAATTTATAAATAAAAATTATTAAGAAATAAATTTAAAAAAAATTAATATCAAGAATATTAAAACGCACGCGGCATTGTGGTTTACAATTTGTTCAAACGCGTCTAATTTCAATGCCTACATATGTCACGCACGCGTTTAACGCGACATTATGTTTCTCGCCTACAAACAAAAAGTTGTAGTGGACGCTTGGGTTTTTAGATAAATAAAAAATATGAATAAAGAATTATGAATTTTTTTCTTTAACGTTTTAATTTTTCAATTATATGTACTTGACTTCTTGATTACAATTTTTTGTAAGATTTAGGTTTTATTAAGGCAATAGAAAATGATTGAGAATATCAAATATACCTTGGTTTTTGTAAAGTCTGTCTCTCTTATATTAAAATTTATATGTTCATAAATATAAAGATGAATAAAATGCAGCAATTATGGTTAAACCATATTAAGAATTTATATGTTGACATATGCATGCAAATATTGCACCATGTTCAAAAAATGTGTAAATGGTCAACATTGAAGATAAAATTTATTAAATATAAAGGAAAATCTTATTAGTAAACTTTGTAGTGAAACCGTCTTACTAGTGAAACCATAAAAGATATATAGATAAAATGGATCAATATTTTTTAAAATTGTTCGTTATTTGTTTTGTTAATGAATTTATTTAAAAATTCCTATATCGTGTTTATTCATTTCTGATATTTGCCTATAGTTTACTCGAGGTGTGGACAGAAAAGCAGATAACATTTTTGAAAGAAAAATTCTAGAACGTATTTTCGAACCGGTAAGAGATAATGTTATATAACGAATCAGATATAACCACGAATTATTATTATACCAACAGCAGTGGCGAAGCTAATTGTTTTGTATCGGGTGTTCAGTTTAATAAATTCAAAACAAAAAATGTATGTATGATAAGCCGGATCTAAATTCATTACCAAAATATTGTATATTCAATGAAAAACCTATAAACGTGAAAATTTGTTTTTCATTTTGGTGGTCTAAAAATAATAAATGTATAACATTTTGTCCCCAAATCCAAATTGTTTTTAATTTTATTGTACATATCGCATAAAAATTAATATATGATGTACTATTAATATAAATTTTAAAATTATACTACAAAATTGGGGGAAATTTTATGATTTCAAAATCATAAGTTGAAATATAATAAAAAAATAATAATAATAAATAATAAGAATAACACATAAATAATAATAAAAAATAATAAATGAAAATAATAAATATTAATAATAAATAAAAAAATAAAATTATTATAGAATTTAATAATAACTCTCGCACTCCTCAGCTAGTGCCGAGGAATATTCACATATCCCATTAATATAAAAATTATGGGAATTAGTCGCTGATGTTTAAATAATAATAAATAATAAATAATAAATAAATAATAATAAAAAATAAAAACAAATAAATTACAACAAAAATAAGAATGATAAGAATAAATTTAAAAAGCAACGAAACACATACAACATTTTTCTATTTTCTTTATAATATTTTTCAAACTTTCAGTTAAAATTGTGAACATGGAAGTTGAGTTGAATAAACGTCTTGTTCCAATATCGAAGAATCCTAATTTAGTAAGTATATATTATATATAATTATAACTACATACATATATTATAGCATAGCGTCTTAAACAAATGTTAAATTTCTTTTAAATGTTAAATTTCTTTAATTTTTTCTTTTAATTTTAAAGTTACTATTGATGACGATGGACTTGTTATGATGAATGGGGATATGGTTTTGCTATCAATTGAAAAAGTATATTGGCATTAGTAAATGGATTTTATCTCTTATTTTTATTTTTATTAAATTTTAATTATTTTAATTAACAATTTAGAATAATTGTTTTATTTATATCTTATATGTGAAAATAACCAACTTTAATATCATTTTTGCAAAATGCTGCCATGTGACAAAAGGACCCCAGGAATATTTTTAAAAAAAATCTACCTATTATATATTACTTGAACCGAAACTAACACGAAAAATAACATTTTGTATTTTTAAATGATTAATTGTACTGAAAGGGTTAAAATAAATTTACGAGTAACATTAAATTTTATATTATTTTGATTTTTTTTAACCATTTAGTTTTTATAGAGATAAAAAAAATTGATTGGGTCCTCTTTTTATTTTTTAAATAATTTGTGTTATGTAATGGTGGTGGTAAAGTGTAAATATATAACAATGCAGACCAGTATTTATATTGGGGATTGAACCCACAACG
Source organism: Rhamphomyia laevipes (assembly GCA_963920725.1). Lineage (NCBI taxonomy): Eukaryota > Metazoa > Arthropoda > Insecta > Diptera > Empididae > Rhamphomyia > Rhamphomyia laevipes. Next base: position 25,280,336 of record OY987259.1, on the reverse strand, counting down.
TCATTGTTGGTAGAACAGTATAAGTAAGTTACACTGAGCTAGCGAGACCCACATTTCGTATTTTATATAAAATTTAAAATTTAATTGTAAATATGGAAATTTGTTACAAAATTTCTTTAAATCATCCAATGCTATATATTCATATAGATTTACAACTTAATGATATCATTCACATTATTTAACTTATTTGTTTTGATTACGATTTGTTATAATTATGATGATCTTTGCTGATGACCTTTAAAAAGTTTATGAAAAAAAATATATTTTTTAAAGGTCAATTGCATAAACTTCATGTTCCAATATCGAAGGGTCATACAATAAGATAGTAGTTAGTACATATATAAATAAATAAATATATATAAAATTATAACTACATAATAATTAATGCTATAACATTTTAATCTGCATTCTCTTCTTTATTTTATTCTGTTGTCTGTTAAAAAATATAAATATTTAATATATGTATTATAAATATATTAATTACACCAAGAACAGGAACGAGAGTAAATTATTATTATGTTTTCTGTCAAATCGCTAAAACTTTTTTAGTCATATCAGTCTTCTTTAATCTTTGTAGCTCTCTAGCTCTAGCAGTATATATAAACCATTTTTTGTTGTTGTTAAATTTATATTATTTTTATTTCAATACCAAACGAAGATTTAAAAAATCGATTTATAAATTGTTGACAAATTCAAGTTTCCAAACCCGAAAAGGTAATTTTATATATAAAAATTGCATTTAATTTCGTTTTAAAAACCAGATAATCTGTTAATATTTATTTTTAACTTTTTATTTTATTTTATTTCAAATATACAATTGTGTATATATGTAGTTAGTGTGTATGTAGTTGTGTATATGGCTCTTCAAATAATGTAGTTAGTATAATAGAATATTTCTGCCGAGTACGAAAAATTAATTTTATAGCTATAAATTAGAAATATAAAAAAATGTTAAATGTCGGCAGTTACCAAGTAAAGCTTTAATATAATAAATCAACTTACGAATTTATTAATAAAATTTTTAATTGTTACAAAAATAATATAAGTGTAAAGGGAAGTCTAGCTTATGTTATATAAATCATATAACAAGTATTAATGTTTTTTTAATATATGTTACATTGAATCACTGCTATTTTCCGAAATCTGATTGTACATATACATAAATTATTTGTTGTTTTTCAATAATATTTCTATAATTTTTTATAGTAAAATGTTGGAAAAACTGTGTCTGATATTGGCACTGTTATTACGTATTTCACAATCTATACCTAATCCGCAGACGGATTTGGACTTATTGATTCAAAATGTTTTCAATACGGATGACACTACTAATATGGATCCTAATAAAAATCCAAATCCAAATCCAAATCCTAATCCAATAAATCCAGGTATAACGACAAATTTAAATGTAGAACCTTCTGGTACATGTGAAGTTGGAGAAGATTGTGTACCATATTACCTTTGTAAGGATAATCAAATTGTTAAAGATGGAACTGGAGTAATTGATATTCGGATAGATGATGAAGAAGATAAAAAGTGTGGATATCTGGATACTTGTTGTGCAATAGGAAGCCAGGTTATTAATATTATTTAGTTATTAATTTGAATTAATTTAATATGTTATATATATTAGGCTCAAAAACCTATATATAAAACTCCACCAACAGCCCAACAAGAAGGATGTGGCATTAGAAATACTGACGGTATTGGATTTAAAATAACTGGTGATAAAGATAATGAATCTGAATATGGTGAATTTCCATGGATGGTAGCTGTATTAAAAGAAGAACAGGGATTAAATGAAATATTAAATATTTATCAATGTGGTGGTTCATTAATTACATCATCGGTTGTCTTAACTGCTGCTCATTGTGTTGCTAATAAACCAGTAAATAGTTTAAAAGTACGTGCTGGTGAATGGGATACACAAACTAAAAAGGAACTTTTTATGGATCAGGATAGAGATTTAATTGATATAATTGTTCATGAAAATTTTTATAAAGGTGGTTTATTTAATGATATTGCATTGTTATTTGTATCAACACCATTTGATTTGCAAGAAAATATTCAACCTATATGTTTGCCACCACATGGTATGAATTTTGATCATTTACGTTGTTATGCAACAGGCTGGGGTAAAGATACATTTGGACAAGCTGGCCAATATCAAGTCATTTTAAAGAAAATTGATTTACCAATTGTTCCAAATCCCCAATGTCAAACAATTTTGCGTACTACTCGTTTAGGAAAACATTTTCAACTTCATGAATCCTTTTTATGTGCTGGAGGTGAAATTGATAAGGATACATGCAAAGGAGATGGAGGATCACCATTGGTTTGTCCCATACCAAATACAATTAATAGATATTATCAAGCTGGTATTGTTGCTTGGGGAATTGGTTGTGGCGATGCAATTCCAGGAGTTTATGCAAGTATTTCACATTTACGATCGTGGATTGATGGTGTTTTAGCTAAAAAAAATATTCCCGATACGCAATTTACCTATACAAATTAAAAAATACAATTATACACACAATTTATTAAAATGTGCTTTTTATAAATTCATTTTCTATATAGCAACATAAAATATAATTATATTATATCGTATTTTGGTGTGTTTTATTTTAATAATACCATTTCTTACTAATGAATTATGAAGCATTAATTCAATTTAAATGAAAGCACATTAATAAGAGTATTAATTTAAATTCTTCTAAGCTGAAGATAAGGACCTAATAAAAGTATACAAACTAAAACAGACTTAGGAAATATATAATCCATATATCGGAATCTTGAATAGTATTCATGTTTGGAGAATGTTGATTATGTTAATGCTAGTGTAGAGCTTAATTGTAACCAGCTTTTAGTATAGAAAATAAAATTTCTATACTTTAAATCATGGGACTGATTTAGCCAGCGCATCTGAATAAATTGAAAAAACCGTCGACAACAACACGCGTTCCAACGCTTGTTTTTGTTTTGGCGTCTATAAAAATTTCACAAAAATTAACAAATTATTGAACAATTTTGACTCCTCTTTAATAAACTTGAAATAATAAGATATACTTCATATTGAAAATGATTTAATTAAAACTTTTGCAGCAATCTAAGTAATTTCCGAAAATTTATACTCAAACATTAATTAATTACCTTATTAACATCAATAAAAACCTTGAACATAGTTCTGGAGAAATTTCGTGTTCAATTCTTAAGCTGAATGACTTCGATAGCTTTAACACTCTAATTGCGTAATTAACGCCGCCGAGAATCAAATTTCTCTACAATGTGTAATTATGAACTCTGTCTTAAATTTCGAGTAATCCGAGTCTGTAGGATACATTTTCACAGCTTTCTACATTCTACGTCTTCTTTAATATTGTCTTCATACCTTCCGCCTTTAAAGTATTTAGAGTATATTGTACCAATTCTCTTTCCTCATACTTTACGTGTTATATTTCGTCCTAAAAATATTTTCAGCTCACCTTTTCATCCAGAAACTACACGTCTGAAAAGGTGGTAGCCATTTTATGGATTTGAATAATAATACTATTAAGTGTCATAAAGTTAGTAATTCAAACTCACAAATGCTTATCTCTTTTCCATCAAAATGTAAGGGTACGTTTGACGTTGTTTTCCATTAACGGAGACAAACCTTACTGAATGTTTTCATGATAGTGATTTATTTACCCCTGATTTTAATGTGTTTCGTAAAGATGATTTTAATTCATCCGGACGTGAGGTCCTTATTGCGTTTCATTCTAAATACAAAAATAATTTTAATACAACAAAGAGAATTACAACTTTAAATTATTTATTCTATGTATGTAATTATGTATTTTTTTTTATAAAAAAAAATTTGATAATTTATAATAAATAAATATTTCCTAAATAAAAAAATCCTGGTGCTTGCTGCAACCTAGTGTAAGGTGTAAGGATGTGGTGTAGATCTTTTATGTCCTCTCCTTCTCAAATACATAATTTGTTTTTGTAGTTTACTCAAACAGTTAGGCAAACTATTTCAAACAATGCATGTTGAGCTACTATTGCAAATTATTACAAAAAAAAATCACCTCACCTTATTATATATATATTCGTTATATATATATAATAATTCGTTAAATTTTATATTAAATTTAACATTAAATTTTATAGTATTTTGTGTTTTATATGATAAATTTTTAATTACAAATATGAAAATTTGTTTTAAATAGCCAAATTAAAGTTACACAATTTCTAAAAACCACCCAATGTTATATATTCATAGATTTTCCTCTTATAGATGAATTCTCACATTTTGAGAACAACTTTATGATTTCATTTGCATTATTTTATTTATGTTTTGATTACAATTTGTTATAATTATGATGATCTTTGCTGATGACCTTTAAAAAGTGAATGAAAAAGAAATATTTTTTAAAGGTCAATTGCATGAACTTCATTTTCCAATATCGAAGGGTCATACAATAAGATAATAGTTAGTACATATATATAAAATTATAACTAGATATAACATTTTAATCTGCATTCTCTTCTTTATTTTATTCTGTTGTCTGTTAAAAAATATAAATATTTAATATATGTATTATAAATATATTAATTACACCAAGAACAGGAACGAGAGTAAATTATTATTATGTTTTCTGTCAAATCGCTAAAACTTTTTTAGTCATATCAGTCTTCTTTAATCTTTGTAGCTCTCTAGCTCTAGCAGTATATATAAACCATTTTTTGTTGTTGTTAAATTTATATTATTTTTATTTCAATACCAAACGAAGATTTAAAAAATCGATTTATAAATTGTTGACAAATTCAAGTTTCCAAACCCGAAAAGGTAATTTTATATATAAAAATTGCATTTAATTTCGTTTTAAAAACCAGATAATCTGTTAATATTTATTTTTAACTTTTTATTTTATTTTAATTTAAACACATGGTTGTATATGTGTCTCTTCATATGTATTGTAGTATATTATATAGAATATTCTGCCGGGTACGAAAAAAATAATTTTGATTTAATCATTGTTTTCGTCACTTTTGCTTTTTGATAATACATATAGTAAAAAATGAAAAATATAAAATCTAATGTCGTCTGATTTATATATTTATAATTTATAATCAGCAAACAAAATTATTAATTGTTACAAACATAAAATAAGTTTAAAGGGAAGAATCTATAGCTTTATATAAATGAACGAGTATTAATGTTTTTTTAATATCTGTTACTTGAATTACTGCTTCTTACTATTTATATATTTTTTTATTTCATTTAATCTATTGATATTTTATCATACAGATTTTTAAAATTTTATAAACATAACAAAAAATACATAAATTTATTTTAATAACTTATTAATACATATTAATATCTAATAAAACATTAAAAAAGCAAACAATAATGAATTTAAATTTTATGCTAAAAGGAAAAAAAAGATAATTACAGTATAAAGGAAAAAACGTAAAAACTTCAGTAATATTGAAATTTAAGAAAATGTAATTAAGAAAATTCTTTCTTCGCTATAAATATGAACTTGTGCCTAGCACATGAAAGACTGAGTGGCCTTGCACCATAGACTGAGTTAAATTTAGAAATACATTTTGTGATAGGATCATGTTGGTCATAACTGGTTCTATGATGAAGTGGATAAAAAATAGAAACAATACATATACTAAATAGTTTATATAGATTACAAAACATAGCGCTTATGTCATTACAATTAATTATCTCGACCTGTAAGATGGGAAGGTACCAATATGTATATAGTTTATGTTTAAGGCAAATCTAGAAAAAGCTTTTTGGACTAATTCTAATGTAATAATATGAATCTAGTGGACATAATACAATTGCCGAATATTCTAAAATAGATCTTACTAACGAACAATAAAAAGTTTTTAAAAAATATGGATCACTAAAATTTTTAGTATTTCTAATTATAAATCCTAACATTATTTTGATTTAAGAAAATCAGTATATACTGTACCTACCTAGACTCTAGACTAGAGTCTAGTAATTTCTCATTTCCACTTAAAATTTTTACAAATTCGAAATAAAAAAGTATTAGCTAAAACTTTTCCGAAATCTGTTTTATTGTATATACATAAATTATTTGTTGTTTTTCATTATTTTATATGATTATAAATTTCTATCATTTTTTTTAAAGTAAAATGTTGGAAAAACTGTGTCTGATATTGGCACTGTTATTACGTATTTCACAATCTATCGCTAATCCGCAGATGAATTTGGATTTATTGGTTCAAAATGTTTTCAATACAGATGACACTAATATGGATCCTAACGAAAATACAAATCCAAATCCTAATCCAATAAATCCAATAAATCCAGGTATACCGACAAATTTAAATGTAGAACCTTCTGGTACATGTGAAGTCGGAGAAGATTGTGTACCATATTACCTTTGTAAGGATAATCAAATTGTTAAAGATGGAACTGGAGTAATCGATATTCGGATAGATGGTGAAGAAGATAAAAAGTGTGGATATCTGGATACTTGTTGTGCAATAGGAAGCCAGGTTATTAATATTATTTAGTTATTAATTTGAATTAATTTTATATGTTATATATATTAGGCTCAAAAACCTATATATAGAACTCCAACAACAGCCCAACAAGAAGGATGTGGCATTAGAAATTCTGATGGTATTGGATTTAAAATAACTGGTGATAATGATAACGAATCTGAATATGGTGAATTTCCATGGATGGTAGCTATATTAATAGAAGAACAAGAATTAAATGAAATATTAAATATTTATCAATGTGGTGGTTCATTAATTACATCATCGGTTGTCTTAACTGCTGCTCATTGTGTTGCTAATAAACCAGTAAATAGTTTAAAAGTACGTGCTGGTGAATGGGATACACAAACTAAAAAGGAACTTTTTATGGATCAGGATAGATATCTAATTGATATAATTGTTCATGAAAATTTTCAAAAAGGTAGTTTATTTAATGATATTGCATTGTTATTTGTATCAACACCATTTGATTTGCAAAAAAATGTTCAGCCCATATGTTTGCCACCACATGGTATGAATTTTGATTATTTACGTTGTTATGCAACAGGCTGGGGTAAAGATACATTTGGACAAGCTGGCCAATATCAAGTCATTTTAAAGAAAATTGATTTACCAATTGTTCCAAATCCCCAATGTCAAACAATTTTGCGTACTAGTGATCGTTTAGGAAAACATTTTGAACTTCATGAATCCTTTTTATGTGCTGGAGGTGAAATTGGAAAAGATACATGCAAAGGAGATGGAGGATCACCATTGGTTTGTCCCATACCAAATACAATTAATAGATATTATCAAGCTGGTATTGTTGCTTGGGGAATTGGTTGTGGCGATGAACTTCCAGGAGTTTATGCAAGTATTTCACATTTACGATCGTGGATTGATGGTGTTTTAGCTAACAAAAATGTTCCCGACACGCAATTCACCTATACAAATTGAAAAATACAATTGTATATGTACAAAGTTATGAAAAGTAATCTAAATATGAAGAAGAAGAATTCATTTTGTATAGGTTATTAAATTACAATATACATAATTATATCATATTTTGGTGTTTTATTTTCGAATAATATGTGATAATTATTTAAAATAATACCATTTTTTTGCAATAAGCATTCCATATATCAAGAATAGATATGTTATATTTCTGTTCCTCTTAGCTAAGCTGAAGACAAGGACATAATAAAGCAAGGTATATCAATTATCTATATCTTTATTTATAAGTCATATATATGAGACGAAAAAAAGGAGTACAAAATTTTTATTGGTTTATTTATACGTATGATTGCTAAAAATTTACATTGATAAACTTATCTTAAGAAGAGTGTCTCATGTTAACAGATAACCACCGTGTCGACATCTATAAAAGTAACATTTTTTCATTGGTTCATTTTGAGTAAAGACGCAACGAAATTAATTTTTAATTTTGCGAAATGTTTAATTTAAAGTTAATAAACTATAAAAAATCTAGCAAAATATTCACATTTATATATGCGATTACTTATGATAGAGTCTGCAATAATTTATTAATATATACATACCTCTTTTTTATTTCGCCGTGTAAATACTTAAGTGTCCAACAATATGCAATATTTTCTACATATATATGAGTTATATTGTTATTTATATGGTTTATTTTATCGAGATAATTTATTCCACTTTGTTCAATATCTATAAGTTTTTACAAATTTAGGTACTTAAGGTGGATTTAGTTATATGACTTTTTCTCGTATCAGTTTTCAAATACAAAATACAAGAAAACACAAATATTTAAAGAAACTGTTCCTTCAGTTCTTCCTCTTAACACGTTCTGGACGTCCGACACCGAATAATGATTTCATTGCAAAATTAATATTATTAAATTACTTTATTTTTTCATAATATTGCATATTATTTCTTTTAAATTCCATTTTTTTTAAATTCTAATTTCCATAGTGTCCGATATTAATTTTAAAACTAATATAATGGAATTTTCAGAGTTAGTACATACTTATTTGTTAAATATCCTTAAAAAATGACGTATTAGACAAAAATATTGAGTTCAATTTTAAAATATAGAATGTATGCAATCTGCACTATACCCATTTCGCACCTGTTTTTTAAAAAAACTTAAAATTATTAAAAAAAAAAATTAGGAAAATATAAAAATATGTCCACCCTAATATTATCTATTAATTGTACACATAAGCCCTAAAATCAGGTCCTTCTAAATGTCTATTAGGTTAGTATTAACTTAAAATATATTTTTCTCCCATTTTATATTTTTTTTTTATATTGGACACTTAAGTATTCACACGGTGATTTATCTACAAAATTACGAATATTATCCGAACTGCAAAATGCAACAATATTATAATAAAAACACAATTAATATTGACCTTGAAATGAGAGATAGTTACTTATCCATTACTTTATCACATTTTAATAATAAAAATATTATTTTACTAAAAAAAATCAATTTTATTCAGTTTTAATCTTTTTGGTATACATGGACATTACTGCGAAATCTTGCAAGAAAAAAAAATTAAAGATAAAAAGATACGATTTCATAAAATAATTTTTTAACGATATGTTATATGTACGTAATAAATTTCAGATCGCAGTCAAATTACTGTACGACAAAATAATGATAATATTTATAACGTAAACCACCGTAACGCATCATTAATTTATGGCATTTTTTTTTCTAAATTTCATATATTTAATTATAGATGGTATTCACAGTTGAAGTTAATTTGAAAATAAAAAATTACAAGAAGCTGTTTACTAAACGAGGTCACTAAAGTCTCACACTAACAATACAATTCATTAATTTGAATTTTGCAATAAAGAAATGTAATCGATTTACACATTAGATTGGTTACCCAAAAGTTAAGCACCATGTAAATTGAAATCGTAAAAATCGAAATCGTGCAATATGAATGAATCCGCATCTTATATTGAAATCGTATTAAATTGAAAAATAGTGTGTTGTAAATGGAATTTTTTTTTCATTTTTTCGCTCGTATTAAACCGAAACCGTGCAAATCGAGTATCGTGTAAATCAAGAGTTAAGCACTTTTTTGATTCAAAGTCCTCCGCTTCGTATTCTAAATAAAGGTTTAGTTATAATATTTAAGAATTTATGTTAAAATCTTTCTTCTGATATAGGGAAAAATTGAAAATTGTTGTTTTGAATTTGAATATTTTTAAATTGTCAACGAATTTTTATATTTTTGGTATCATAATGTTTTCGAAGATTTTTCGTTTACGTTTTTAAATATTTTGTATAGAATTCCATATTATATATATTGTTCAAATATATGTATGTAGCTATATCATCAGTATCTTAACATAACAAGTGTTATAAATTATAATATATATATACATGTATGTTAAAATTTGAAGACTCTCTAAAATTAATATATAAATATATTTTTTAATGAAGAAATAGTTAAGGTTTTTTGTCTTTTTTGGTTTGCTAATCTATAATGAATTAATGTCATGAACGTTAAACTGATTATTATTTCATTTTAACAAAACCAAAATATATAAAATATATTTTAAGAAAGTTTATTTCATATATTTTTATTTTTTGATTTGTTTAGTAAGTATTCAGTAGTGATTAGTGTAGCACGTTTATAATTTTTTTTTTGGGAAATTTTGTGTGTGTCATTTCTTATGTAAGTATATATTATTTATATATGTTACTAAATTTTAATTTAATTAAGATTAAATTTAGAAAATAAAATTTATATGATGACATACAAGAATCATTAATCGCACTATATAAAACGAAAAAAAAACCAGTTTGTTTTTATATACTCGATTACTAATAATTGCTAATTTATAATTTTGTTTTTTACATTTCACTTTTATGTGTATATAAAATACTTGTTTATTTTAATGTTTATTTATGTATATAAGAAATACAATATGTTTTTGTATATGTAATAAATAATATATGTATTAGTATACAGTAGTATTTATTTTTTTAAATTACAAACTCCAATTTTGTTTATTACTTGCGTTGAACTTGTAAATTACTAACATTGAATTTTTGCATTTGAATTTTTCTATTGAACTGGATAAGCACAGAAGAAATTTATTCAATCAATAAAATATGTTCAAATCAATTTTATTGTATTTGGTTGTATTACCTGGAATCTTAACTAGACCGCAGGAGCAAAATATCGATGATATAGTAGCTACAATTTTTACAAGTCCTAGACCGGATCAGCAAAGTACACCGCGTCGTGGTGGTTTTGGAGATATTGTCACTGCAGAACCAATCGTAGACGTAAGTAAATATTTATAATATTTAAAAGAATAAACTTTTCATATATAAATATAAATATAATTTTCATTTACTTATTAAGTAAATAGTAATTATTAAGTATTGTCTAAGTATTAATTATGTTTAGGGTTTTGGTATATCACTTTACTTTTAGACATAACTTTAAGCAACTCTCTTAAAAATAACTATAAATATGATCGATCCAATATGGTTTGTTTAAAGAATATATGAATTTAAAATTCTGATATTTATATAATAAATAAATTAAATTTATTTAAAGTTTTTATATAGAATAAATCATAGAATTGTTTGTGATAAATATATGTATATGTATGTAGAAATGATGTACAAATGTTTATACATTATATTATTAATTTTATATGATGGAATTATATTTGAATATTAATTATCTCTTCTTGAATTTTATAAACTTAGGGATTTGTTCCGATTCTGACCTATAAGATAAATACAGTCGTTCTTTATCCACAATTATTTTAATTCGAATCCGCAATTATTTTATTCCGAAGCCGGAATTATTTTAATTCGTAAATTTGGGGATTTTGTCTTTATGGGATGAACTTTATTATTAAACTTATTATACAACTTAGAGTCAAAATTTACGAATATCGAGTTGTCTTTCGAAACCATTTTACTCGCAGTTATTTGTTTTACATTGTGACCGTATGGTTAAAATAAATCAAAGTAACTATTGGACCTTACTTAAATCGTTTTTCACAAAATAAATAAATTCTGCATATTTTAGCTAAATATGTAACATTTTATTTTTTAAATTAAAACGATTAAATTTTTGTATGTTAGTAGCTATAGCTACATATATAATTATAAATAACATTAATGTGAATATACGCATAAATACAAGAACATTTCCGAGGGTGCTAAAATTAGATTCGAAATTTTAATTTTTTATATGTAACTTGTTTGAAAAAATATATCGACTTACAGATTGTCCTTGAAAATTGAACCTTAAAAATAAAGTTTTGTAGTAAAAAAATCATTTATTTTCATTCGTTTAACGAAATATACACTGTATTATTTCCAGCCCACATCCGATACCCAAATTTCCGGTAATGAAGGAACCAGTTGTAAATGTGTACAATATTTTTTATGTAATCCTACCAACAATTCGCTGGTAGATGAAATTGACGGATTTGGGCGTATTGATATTCGTTCCGAAGCAAAGTATTGTGACGACATTCTCGATGTATGTTGCGGCGGGACAAAAATTCAAGAAAAACCGATTCCAGTTCGCAAACTGGAAAAAAAACCAAATCGTGCTCAAGGTTGTGGCATCAGAAATCCCGGTGGAATTGATTTTGAATTAATAGGTAATTTGGTATGTATACGCTTATCGAATTAATCGTATAAATGAGAAGTTTGGCTATGCGTAGCATTTATGTTTTGGTTTAATATTTAAAGAACAATGAAGCTGGCTTTGGTGAATTTCCTTGGACAGTTGCTTTGATTAGTACTACAGATGAAAAATATCTATGTGGAGGATCACTAATTCATCCAAAAGTGGTTTTAACTGGAAATCATTGTGTGCGAAAGTATATATAATTTATCAACTTTAAATAGTTATTTTTCCTGATAACATTTTATTTTAGATTAAATCCAAGACAACTAAAGATTAGAGCGGGCGAATGGGATACGCAAACTGTTAAAGAAAGACTTCCATTTCAAGAGCGTAGAGTATCTCAAATTATATCTCACCCCGAATATAATATTGGAACTGTTGCTAATGATTATGTAGGTGTCAAAAAACAATATCTAAATTAATTCAAATATATAATTTTCTGATTTTCAACAGTCACTTTTAGTTTTACAAGAACAAATTACTATGAGTGATCATATCAATGTCGCTTGTTTACCATCACCCAATAATGATTTACCTAGTACTCAAAATTGTTATGTAAGTGGATGGGGTAAAGATATATTTGGACAAGAAGGTAAACACAGTGTAATTATGAAAAGAGTGCAGCTGCCGATAGTACCAAATGATGAATGCGAATCATCTCTTCGTAACACTAAACTGGGCACATCTTTTAAGCTTAGTTCTACTTTTATATGTGCTGGAGGACGAAAAGGTGTAGATACATGCGAAGGTGATGGAGGAAGTCCTCTTGTTTGCTCAGTTGGTCCCCAAAATGAAAACCGATATGCACAAGTAGGTATTGTTGCATGGGGAATCGGCTGCAATGAAGCTCGTCCAGCAGTATACGCAAATGTTGCAATTGCAAGAAATTGGATAGATTCCGAAATGAATAAACTAGGATTCGATTCTACCACTTACACTTATTAATAAAAAAATCTGTTTTCTCTGATACTAATAAATAAGATAAAAATTTAAAATAACCATTAAATATATGTATTTTATTTTCGCATTTACGAGTATACTATAATTGTTCTATATTAGGCTCCATTCAGTAAGAAGAAATATAGACGAGACAATTAAATTTTATATGGATTTTTTTTTATATAAACCTTACTTAAAGTACTGACATATAATTTGAGAAAATTCCCATTTTGAAAAAGTTGGAGTGTAATGGTTAGTATCTTCAAATTATAGTTAAATGAAAGGAAGGGCCGGTTGGAATGCTCACCTGAAAACATTTTAGCTCTCATTGTTTGGTAGACCAAACATTTGTATAAGTAACTATAGTTCTATGTAGAACTATAAAATATAATTTAATGTGGTGATAGATAATGAGAGCTAAAATTTAAAATAAAGTTGTTGTTGATACATATAGATTAATATTATCTAAGCCTTTTTATAAAAAATTCAGAAATTTCTCAATGAACAAATCATTTCGTATTTGCAGCCAACCTCAGAGCCGCAGTTTTTCCAGGATAGTAACGGTACTAATTGCAAATGTGTACCTTATGATTTATGTAATCCTACTGATGACCCCGCTGTTAATGAAGTCGATGGATTTGGACTTTTGGACATTCGTTTCGATGCAACTTCGTGCCAGGATGTACTTGATAAATGTTGTAATCAACAAAATATTCAAGACAAACCTATATCAGTTCGTCCAGTAAATGAAAACCCAAACCGTGCAAAAGGTTGTGGAATCCGAAATATTGGTGGACTAGATTTTCAAATTATTGGGGATATAGTAAATATTAAGTATGTACATGCAAACCGTTGAAATTAAAATTTAATTTTTTATAGAACAATGAAGCAGGCTTTGGGGAATTTCCATGGACTGTTGCATTGATAAAGACATTAGATGAAAAATGTATATGCGGTGGATCTCTGATACATCCCCAAGTTGTATTAACTGGAAATCATTGCGTCCGAAAGTAGATTTTATATAACAAAAATATAATTTATTATAAATATAATAGTAAGTAAAATATTTATTCAGATTACGTGCACAAGATTTAAAAATTAGAGCTGGTGAATGGGATACTCAAACTATTAAAGAAAGATTACCTTATCAAGAGAGATTTGCATCTCAAATTCTTAGTCACCCAGCTTATGATTCGAAAACTCTAGCAAACAACTATGTAAGTTAAATCGCATTATAAATATTTTCCAAATTTTGGATATTAATATTCTACTCAATTTTAGAGGTCAAAATTTTCTATTCACTTTTTTAGTTTATATTGAAAAATGCAAACGCCAAACATTTTAATATGTTTCCATTTCATATGTGTTTTATATTCATTATTATAATGTAATTTTAATATAAAAAATATTTGTTAGGCTCTAGTCCAATTGCAGCAACCCTTTCAATTAGCTGACCACATAAATACTGTATGTTTACCACCACAAAATTTTCTATCTATTAGTCAGAGTTGTTATGCAAGCGGTTGGGGGAAAGATTTATTTGGAAAACAAGGAAAATACAGTGTTATAATGAAGAGAGTGAAACTACCTATTGTTCCTGCTGACCAGTGTGAAAATGAACTCCGCAAAACCAGATTAGGACCATCTTTTGAATTGAATCCTACATTTATATGTGCGGGAGGAGAGAAAGACCAAGACACATGTGAAGGTGACGGTGGTGCTCCACTTGTGTGTCCAGTGGGCCCCATATCAGAGAATAGATACTCTCAAAGTGGAATTGTATCTTGGGGAATCGGATGTAATGAAGCTCGACCTGCAGTATATGCAAATGTTGCTTTAGCACGAAACTGGATAGATACACAAATCAGGAATCTCGGCTATGATACCAGTGTTTACACTTATTAGTCCATCCTTACATGTTAATTGAATATATAATTGCGAATTAATATATTTTCTTATATCAAATTTTATATAATATTTGAGTGTTTATTATATTAATTCTGACAAAACGTTTAAACTGATTAAAACATTACTAAAATAAATTTATAATAAAATAATTTGTATTTGAAATGCTATATATTTTTTTTAGCTAATTTGACACACCGAAATATATGATAACTTATAAGGCCTCCTATATTCTCTCCTTCAATATTAATCGAGATATACGGAAATATAAAGTCTTAATGTGCAGAGATGCAACTGAGCCTTCTACATTAAAACTTATGTCTTCGTTCTATTTTTTTAATGGATAACTTATCTACGTAGAAAGATAATTGCCAGGTTATGATACATTTCAACAATTCTTAAATTATAGGATTGGACATATAATACCATAAGTAGATTTTGGTTCTCACTATAGAGTGAGTGCTAAAGTTCGATTTACCTATTTTCATCAAATATTAGGTAGATAATCATTACAAAAATTGGGCACGTCTAGCACGAAACCAATAGCATATTTTAATTCAAGTGATTAATATTATTATTAAATTATCGCTAAACAGAAGGGATCGCAGACTTATAATTGATATTGCCAGTATAATTTGAGGTCGGTAATTTTCCTAATTATATTATTGGATGTCTACCAAATCAATAATTGTTATATCTGATTGCAATTAAATTAGACACAGCAATATTTTGTGCGGTATAGCTTATAACCGTACCGTAAACCGTGAAATTTAGTACATATTTCTGAAATTTCGAAAGAAGGGCACGTTTTCAATGAACAATCAATACAAAACTCAACTTACATCATACGATTGCTGTTACGGCAATGCCAATTTTAATTTAAAATAAATGTTTTAATCTATTCGAAGATTGGTTTTAGTATTTCGGATTATTGCGAATATAAAGGTGTTATTAAATTATGGCTAAACATAAGGAATCGCAGACTTATAATTGATATCTCTGGGGTAAAATGGGCAAGATACTATCTCGTATGAGTGTTAGATATTTGTATACGCTAAGACATTTCAATAGTTTAAAATACTAGTTTGGAGAAGGTGCAAAAAACCTATATTCCTGATGGGAACGAACTATATTCATTGGGGGTAAATTTGTTCGTATATTACTAATAAAACGATACATATGGGATTGAGTAAGTGAAACTCCACTTCTAAATTAAATCAAATTTATTTTAAAAGTCACATCAAAGAAACAATTTTAAATAAATATTATACTTTTTTATATATATGTATTAAGAAATCATTTATTTCAGATTATAATATGAATTTATTATCAATTTTTAAAATTATTTTTCTTGTTTTACATTTAAGATATTATACACTAAGTGAGAATAAATTTTATTTAATTATATTACTTTTATTTCTACAAGAAGCCAAGTAAATAAGGGAAATTCTTTTGAACTATTGATATTATACTTCACAGAATTAAGTCCATCAGTACTAAATTTAGTAACCCCTGTTGCCAAACTTTCGTATCTAGAAATGTATATAGGTAATAATATTTTTATTATTTCAATTATTAAGCTAAAAGAAAAATTAAATAAATGATCATGTTCTAAAATAATCATTTTATCGTTCCCGCATCCTTCATTATTTCTTATGGTATCGAAATAATTCACGTTGCCCGTTGCCGTTGTTATCATATTATATACTTATAATAATAATATATTACCTTTTTGGATTCGCTTTTTCTTTTTTGTGATTAAGCATCATATATCGAGCAATATTTAGTGGATATCGGGATATATGGAAATTTGCATGCTTCAACCTTAAAAAAAAAAAGAATCATACCGTAAGAAGAAAACGTTGTTAAAACTTAATTTATATAAAGGTAATTTAAATGGAAAATAATTCAGAATTATAGTTAGACTAATGGTTAAAGAAGATAGTGGCAATAGTGTATTTGATGATTTCTAAATGTTTTTCCAGCACCATACCATATAAAAAACTCTAACCTACCTGTTAGACATATCATCGTCTTCCCCTCCCCACCCCCAAAATGAGTTGGAAAATCCATTAACAGTCTTAAATTGTTCTGTTGTCATAGAAGATACCCCACCAAAAATGGATGTATATGGTAATCTGAAAATTTATTAAAAAAAAACTATATTGCATAAAATAATATTAGTATATAGTCAATAAAAGTGTAATCAACATTATGATGTAATATCGAATAATTAATATTTGAGTACAAAAGAAACCACCAAAATTTAACATACAAATTAATTACTAAACTTAACGAAACAAAAAGCACAAGATATTTAGGTATATTATTAGAGAATAAGCTAAACTGGAAGTTGTAATGACAATCCAGAAGTAAAGAAGCAAATAGCACTAGAAATAATAGAGCTGAAATATCCACAAACAGAATGGCTAAATCTCAGTAAGAAATCGATGGAGAATTAACAAAAGTTATTTACATCATTTACATTTAGGGATTTACTGTTAAAGCTTTAAGTAATGTTTAGGTAATGATCGTACCTAAAACAATTATTATATCATGCCATCATTATATTGTTGTTTTATTACACAATTTGTAAACGTAAAGATTCGGTAACCCAATTCAATATATTCTGCCAATGTGCATTATATAACTCAAATTTTTCCTATTTATTTTGCATACTAAGTAATTTCACTCATTTTATATAGTTCCTTGAGTAAGGAAAATAATTGTTTTCAGGAATTTAACCGATTTTTATGTTCTGGGTTCCCCTGTAATCTTTTTGACTATTTTTGGAATATTCGAGCGATGTATATGTTTGTGTATATCTGTGAACAATTCATTATAACTTCAAAAGGATATAAAATATCTCAAATCCTTTGTTTATGAAAATTCTACATAACTAATTTTTGGTTCTATTAAAAAAATAAAGATAAAATGATTTTGAGGTTTATCTTGCCTTTGGAAAAAAAAAAACAATTCTTTGTACAATATTTTTAATTAAAATAATATTTGTTGTTATTAGATGCATTTCATTTAAGGGGTAGTTAGGAGAAGAAGCTGAAATTAGAGAATAGTAAAATACCATAATCGTTTATATAAAATAAAATCATAACTTTATTGAACGTAAATGATAAAAAATATATTTAAAATATATATAATAAAATCATAAGTTCAAACAAAAAAATGAAATATATATTAAATACAATTACTATACCTGTAATGAAAAAAATATTGAAATTAATTTAAAAAATATATTTAAAATTGAAATATATAATTAAATCATAAAATTTCATTAAAAAAATTGAATAATATAAATAATAACATAAATAATTGACTTAAAATACAATATAAATGTTTATAAAATATAACAAATAATTGAATACTATATGAAATATAGTATTATTATATGAAATATTAAATTAAATTGAAAATATATAAATTTATTTAAAAAATATATAAAACAAATAAGATAGGGAAAATCCAGAAAAATTGATAATACAAAATAAAATTGTTTTTCAAATTTTAACAGACAAAAAATTAGTTTTACAAAATTTTTTCGTCAAACCACGCATACTTTTACAATTTATATATTGAAGATACAATACAATTACGCAATATTCATTTCATTGCGTAAAATTAACTATTTTTTCTTGTAATCAATAAAAAGATGGTTTGATAAAATTACATATATTTCATAAAAACTGCTTACAAGATACCCTTTCCGCGGACTAGCATTTAACTTATTAAATTACCTTTCTATGAAGATAAAATAAAATAATTAAAATAATCGCTGAAAATATTAAAATACAGTTTCTTTTAATATATTTCAATACTTTAAAACAAGAGGGGAATTTACAAAATATGTAACGCAATAAAGCTTTCCAAACAAATTTGTTGGTTAATAACGGAGCTTTTTTGTCTGTTAAGAAAATATAGTGACACAATTCTTTGTTTCTGCGTGCTATTATGAGTATTATTGGTTTGTGGTTAAATGTTATTAGTTATTATATACAAAAGTTATGATATAATATCAGTTTCTATGTTTGCACTTATCTGACTTTTCGAGAACATCCTGTAGATTCAATATATAAATAAATTATGGAAGAAATAACTTACTTAAATCCAAAAATATCGATTGCAGCCGACATATGACGCGGTTGATTTGGGCATGTATACAAATTACGATCATCTAAAGGTAACAAATCAACATCGTGAAATATAAAACAATCCCAAACAAATGATTTTATAGCTTCAAGAAAACCAATATTCAGTAGCGCTGCTCTATTAAATGCTCTTCCGTCTGTTTGTTCAATAACAAAAATAGTATAATCTATCTGTTGTTTCATTAAAAAAGGATGAATATTTTTCAAAAATATTGGTAAATGATAGTATCTGTCTCTGAATGGTACAATTATAGCAACACGATATCTAGAAATACAGTTCTTCGTTTTATAAAAACCACCTGGCTGTAACAGAAATGAAATCCGTTGCTCAATCATTTCCATTGATTCCACTTTCATATCTATAGATATAGGGCCATCTGTAGAAAAATTACATTATCATATTGTTAACTTTCTGCTATAGTTATACTACTTACTTATATTGGATGGTAATAGGGGGCAAATTTTAAGAGTCTTATTGGAAACGCTCCCATTAAAATTTATATTATGTGTAACGGAATTGTTCTCGGGAAAGAATGCTAGCTTAAAATCAGAGCTTTCGACCAACAGATCATTACTTTTATGTACTGAACTATTATGAATATTAAATCGAATATCTTTCACTGTTGAGTTATCAGATCCGTATATAATTGTATATATGTTGTCTGATCCAGTTGTATTATAGATACTCACATTATTGGCGGGGTATAAACTAAAATATTTTATATTATAAATAATATTTATATAAATGCTACAAATTAACCTGAAATAGGAGAATACATTATGTTTCTCGAGTTTATTACTTATAAAATTAAAAAAGAAATATGCTGCTGCTACTATTAGAATCACAATTGCTTTCCAAGCATTAGGTTTTTTTAGCATCGCCAGAAAAGTCCATTTATAGTTATTCTATTTTTATTAACAAACTATTATATTATAATATTTATTATAATAAAATATGAATAAATAATCCTCATACAAAATACAATACCAACCAACAACACTTCTTACTTATTCTTAATTTCTTAATTTTAAACACTCATTTTTAATCTATAACAACTTTTCAAGTCTGACCACATGTTGTATTCTAACGCTACATTAATTCAGTGAGCCACACACGTTCGTTAAATACAATTGTGTTGTTGTAGTTTTGTTTTGCATAAGGAAATTTTATAGAAATCAATAATAGTATGGTAATGGTAACACCATTAAAAGGAAATTTAAATATGAAAGCAAGAAAATGAATTTTATAATTTAATATAGCTTCATAAATTTCATATAAATTTTCATTTTTAAACATGAAACTTATTTAAATTTTAGGCTCATTCTACTAGAGTAGAGACAATTCCACTAGACACAATTCCACTAGGCACAATTCCACACGCGAAATTATTCACCTAGACACAATTCCAAGTCGTGCGATTTTAAACTCTGTGTTTGAAATATAAAAAATGAACTTAAAATTTATAAAAATTTATAAAAAAATTCCAAAAAGAAGAAAAGCTAGTTTATTAATAATTAGAAGAGTAGAATAAAATAGAGTTAATAGTAGCGCTACAAATACAAAGATATGAAATTAATGAAAAAAACTTTATTTAAGAAAAAATAATTATCGTTATTGCTGCAATAGCTTTCATGTATTCAAGTGGATCATAATTATTAAAATTAGTAGCTACACGAGATATATGTACTAGTACTTGTATATGATCTTTTTTATTTTTTTTTCCTTTGAAATTACATTTCGCCTTGTTATTTTCCTAACACTTGCACAAGTTGCCAAATGTGTGCACCACACAATATTTATTAAGTGGTTTAACGCATTGTTGAAACCCTCTTCAATATCAATATTGTTTGTCTTATGTTCACTGTTTCGTGCTTCTTCATAGAAGTTATATCGGAAACGTAGACGAAGTAAACCGGAAGTAGTTGATTAAATCATCATCATCCTTCAGTAAGTTGTTTTCCATTAGAATATTTCATAAAATCTTTCTTGATGTTCGATTGGAATAAATGCATATTAACGTTCGGATC